>CAJUYG010001293.1:7698-26034 GCA_910591675.1 Galerucella calmariensis
AAAAATTTGATTGGTTGATGTTTAGATTACGCTCAAGCTCAACCTATAAATCGAGAGTTTAAAATACTATGAAGGCGTTACTTTCTTAGCGGCAATAAGTCTTGCGTCTTTTTCTGCTGTTACACTGACAGTTCTTGACAGGTCTGTACTTTGTTGTTTACGGTCAATTATTATTTATGAAAAGTGAATATTAATCTTATTGTTTTATTTATATGAATAATACAAAAATATGCATGAATACACGGAAAAACATCAGTATTTTGAAAGTTCTCAAGTATTTTGAGTTAGAAAAAGAAGCTGGTAATTATTAATTGCATAGCCTTTTCGAATTTGTCTAAATACAATCCTGATGATCTTATTTATCAAATTTAAGGTTAGCTATATGTCAAAATAGCAAATAAAATAAACGACATGCCGAAAACCTGGATCTACGTCACAATCGATGACGCACACCAAGAAGGGTATTATTTTAACTATATAATTAATAGGTGTTCAAATTTATTACCAAATTATTAAAGATTTTTGAATAAAACTAAATTTATTTTAATTTTGACTTGGTTGGAGAAAAAATAGTATAATATCATACGGACTAAAATATCTTAAGGTCCTGGTTAATTTAACCCTTTATGAGTTTGTATATTAATATAGGACGCAATACAAATTCTAGTTGGTAAGCAAATATTAAACCCGCAACAAAGACCCCGGAGGAATGCCTACCCTTTATCCTTATTCTCCTTCAGTGATACGGTCATATTAATGAATCCTCCTCGCTTAATTTTATTCTCCTCCATATAATAAGGGTAGAAATGATAAAACTATATTTTTCTAGTATTATTATTGACCAAGCACCAAAATTAAGGTGCGAGGCTTCACCACTATGGTGTATATTAATTTTTTCCACTATTAGCTAAATTTAAGACAAAAATTAAAACTAATTCACAAACGCACCACGAGAAGCATTTACTCCGTCGTCTGACTGACAAGTACACTGTTAGTTTTCGATATATTATGAACGTACTTGTTATGACATCAGTCATTTTGGTCTTTTGGTTGAGCGCGAAAATTTTATCTTGATAGGTAATTTCAAGCAGCAAATGAGTTAAAGACAATCTCCTGGGTATACAAAATTGTGTTTTGTTGAACTACTATCCCTGAATTCTCAAAATATTTGAATTTGTTCATTATTGACCTAGGTTAATAATAGAAAAAATTATTAACCACTTATAGAGAAATTCAACTTGTCACTTGGATAGAAGAAGCAATAATTGTCAATTTCACAGCTTGTAGTGGAAATACGCAAGTTTAATTAATCTATCAGGAGTTTCCAAAGAAAAAGAAGCAGCATGGTGAAGCAAGAAAAGAGTGGTGGTCAGAGAACTTCATCAAACAGAAAGAGCAGAGGCGCCATCAATGCCTAGGAAGGCTGAGACAAATATAACCAGCACTCTTAAAGGCTCTAAAAGACCAAGGTCAGATTGAAGCACACTACTCGAAAACAAACACAAATGAAACATACCAGAAACCGAGGAACTAAAGCCAATAACTTCCAAGATAAATGCAGAAGAAACTGCATAACCCAATGACTATACATAGGCGAAGCACAGCCTGCGAATCAGTTGTGTGGTCGCAAAGAAACTACAAATGGAAGCTATTATTATAAAGCTGTTAACTTCCACCCACCGATTCAAAATAAGTTTTGGAAGCCTCCTTCCTTTGAAACAATTTAAAAAAAAAACAATTTTAATCATTAAAAAGCTCTAGCATCTCATCTAAATTGATCTATATAATTTGTATCTAGGCAATGGGAGGTAATAAAAAAGCATGCTCTGAGGCCACGAATGCTACAACAGGACATGTTATAAATTACCATTCCCAATACTATGACCTTGTATGTGACATTCATTGATACCTAAAAGATCTATGACCTTATCGGTTATTATAGAAATCAAATAAGGTCAGATTGGTCTGAAATATATGAAGAAACTGCAAGAAACTCTAAAAACCACTATTTTCTTAAGTTTATCCTAGATTGCCGGATAAAATATAAAAGACCAAAATATACTGCATATTTTTCTGACCACTAACGTGCATACATTTTTCCTATTGATCCATTGTAATGATGGATGTTGAGAAGTAGTTCACTTTGTACCAGAGTGTAACATTTTTGATTCTGGATTTATTGTAGAATGAGCTTTATATTGAACATGTATCAGTAAACAGCAAGCTGCAAATCTTTCTGCTAGCTTTTCAAATTAAGTAATGAAGACCAATACAAAAATATAACAATGTATACAGGGTAGCGAGAAAGTCTGGCACCAAGTTATTTTCTTTGGAAAGAATTAACATAGGTATAATTATCAAATTTTGGGTCGATAAACGGTATTCTTCGTTTTTTTGGCAGTTCCTCTTAAAAATGAAGAATACAATACTGTTCATAACCCTCAAATTTGATAATTATATGATTATTATTTTCAAAGAAAAAGACTTGGTGTCAGACTTTCTCGCTACTCTGTATATTGAACATGCAATAAATCTATCTTGTTGTTCATATAGTCCTTGAATAAAATTTGTGAGCTTTCACAAAGCGATAATTGGTGTTTTCAATCAATAAAAAAACAAAAGAAACAGAATCTAGTATTGATATTAACTCAGGGCTACGTTCATAAACTTACTCGGAGTAAGGATAGTTTACTCCGAAGCGTTCATAAATTTACTCTCTCTACAAGTATTGGGAAAAGTAGAATTCGATAGATGGCGATCTGAAATGTCAATGTCATCTTAGCAACGAGTAAAACAAATCAGCTGCCGTATAAGCCCTTTGATGTTTAAGTGGTTTTATTTTGCCGTTTTAGTTATTTTCAGTGTGTGTTTTGTAAAACTTTTGATTTTTTTTATTGTGCTTTAGTATTTTATGTTGTTAAATTAAATTTTGACTCCTAATATTTTTATTTTTGGAGTAATAGGTATGGTTGATATTTGTGAAAAATACAACAAGCGTTCAATTAATTGTTAAGTTTAAGGCCTGATTTCGTGTTTTTATTTTATTTTTGATATAATTATATCTACAGAAGTTGCAGGAAAGGTAAGTTTGTATTGAGTGAAAAGTACAACAAGCGTTCAATCAACTGTTTAGTTTCAGGTCTGATTTAGTGTTTTTATTTTTTTTATATAGTTATATCTACAAAAGCTGCAGGGAAGGTTGGTTTGTATTGAGTAATAACTTAAATCTTTAATATCGACTTATTTTCTCTTTGATCTGCAATGAAAACAAAAAATACAATAACCTAACCCCTTCCATAATATCCATAAAAAATATTACCTCAGAAATGATGACATTTGAGTTAAATAGAAAAACACAGTTTTAAACTTGTCACCGACACAAAATTAAATAACTTAAGTACGGATTTACGGTAGTTACGTTGGCTTGCTTATAATACAAAAACAATGCAAAACGAATTATTTTACTCGTTGGGTCAGTTACAATTTTTTCCGCCAGAGGTCTCATTGAATTCTACTCCGCCCAATAGAGTATGCTTTTATAAACGTTCAGAAACCTACCAGGAGTAAACTCTGCATACTCCGCTTTTTAATGGAGTATTATATATTCTGACAGTTATGACAGTTTGGCTTATACAGTCTCTGTTCAGATTACTGATGGTTATTTTTATTGATAAATTGATATTATTTGATTTTGATACAGTCATATATCTATTAATAGATATATGGTTACAGTTGATTGCATTGCATATCAATAATGGACTACTCTATGCTATCAATTGAAAAGGATACCATTATTTTCAAAAAAAGGTAGATCGTGTCGCTGGACACACGGTAGGAACTTTAGTTCCTTTTAAGCAAAAGTTATGTAATACATCTGACGTTATAAATAGATAAACGATTTGCATATTCTTTGGTGGTTGAGTAGTAAGCACACCAGACTCTCACGCGGTAGACCCGGGTTCGATTCCCCGCGAGGAATTTTTGGAACTTTAGTTCTTTATGCCAGGTTATGTTTGAGCGACCAGGGGTCGCGACGCAAAAGATCTGACCGTTACGCGTTACGTTACGAAACGTTATGTTACATTTCTTCGTTATGTGCCTTGCTTTTGCGTGCTTGTGCCTCCTTAGTCTCTCTCTCTCGTTTACGAAGCAGCGATTCATAATAATAAATATACTCCTACCCGGATTTGAACCCGGGCCGCCCGCGTACAATGCAAGCATTCTAACCACTGAACGACCGATGCTATATTGAAATTCTATGCAAAGCTGGTATTCGCAGTGCTAGTGATCTACTTGAATTTGTTCGGATAAATTTTTACTATTATTTCTATAATTTTTTTTGCGCGATTAAGGGGTCTAGCACATTTACTTTTCGAAATACAGGGTGTTGAAATTTTGAAAACTTGAATGTTTTAATTCGATAACTTTAAAACGGATGGATAAATTGATTTGACATTTGGCAGGTGGTTTTTAAATGTAAAAGGGCATATTTTGAAAGAAATTGTAGTTTGTGCAACTAGTGTGGATATGATGGCCATATCGCACGAGGACGAAGATGGAGCACGACGCCGTAGGCGGAGTGCTCAATCGTTCAAGTGCGATATGGACAATCCACACGAGTCGAGCAGCATATTTTTTCTACGACCCACTTAGGGAAAAATCTATAAAATAAAAATTTCTATAAACTGTAATATAACTTCAAATTAAAAATTTTACAATTCAATTTTATGTTTCCACTAATTTTGTGGTAAACATACAGTTCTTGAATGTCCAATTTGTATAATGCTTCGGTTTCCTTTTTCAAATATACGACGATGTTATAAGTAGATGTTGCCAGTCGGATTCCCTCATGAAGGGTACCGTACCATTATCTATAATAATGAATATTCTGCTAAATATTTCAAACGTCCACCTGTTGTCGTTATTAATAACAAGCAGAATAATTATTTGAAAATTAAATTAACAATAAAAAAACTCCCTCGCGGGGTATCGAACCCGGGTCTACTGCGTGAGAGTCTGGTATGCTTACTACTCGACCACCAAAGAATATGCAAATCGTTTATCTATAACGTCAGATGTATCACATAATTTTTGCTTAAAAGGAACTAAAGTTCCTACCGTGTGTCCCGCGACACGTTCTACCTATTATTTTTTATTGTTACTTTTATTTTTAAATAATCATTCTGCTTGATATTGATAACGAAAACAGGTAGACGTTTGAAATATTTAGCAGAATATTCATTATTATAGATAATGGTACGGTACCCTTCATGAGGGAGTCCGACTGGCAACATCTACTTTTCACTGCATCGTATATTAAAAAAAGGAAACCGTAGCATTATACAAATTGGACTTTCAAGAACTGTACGTTTACCACAAAATTAGTGGAAACATAAAATTGAATTGTTAAATTTTTAATTTGAAGTTATATTACAGTTTATAGAAATTTTTATTTTCTAGATTTTTTCCTAAGTGGGTCGTAGAAAAAATATGCTGCTCGACTCGTGTGGATTGTCTATATCGCACTTGAACGATTGAGCACTCCGCCTACGGCGTCGTGCTCCATCTTCGTCCTCGTGCGATATGACCATCATATCCACACTAGTTGCACAAACTACAATTTCTTTCAAAATATGCCCTTTTACATTTAAAAACTACCTGCCAAATGTCAAATCAATTTATCCATCCATTTTAAAGTTATCGAATTGAAACATTCAGGTTTTCAAAATTTCAACACCCTGTATTTCGAAAAGTAAATGTGCTAGACCTCTTAATCACGCAAAAAAAATTATGGAAATAATGGTAAAAATTTATCCGAACAAATTCAAGTAGATCACTAGCACTGCGAATACCAGCTTTGCATAGAATTTCAATATAGCATCGGTCGTTCAGTGGTTAGAATGCTCGCATTGCACGCGGGCGGCCCGGGTTCGAATCCCGGCAGGAGCATATTATTATGAATCGCTGCTTCGTAAACGAGAGAGAGACTAAGGAGGCACAAGCACGCAAGCAAGGCACATAACGAAGAACGTAACATAACGTAGCGTAACGTAACGCGTAACGGTCAGATATTTTGCGTCGCGACCCCTGGTCGCTCAAACATAACCTGGCGTAAAGAACTAAAGTTCCAATAAGGGTAGGTATTATACCTATTTAATGCCTACCTATGCTGTAATATAATACTTTGAAATTTATTAATCATTAATCATTATTCAACATGAGTTCCTAACATTGTGTTATGATTTTAATATTATTAATATTCAACTCATCCATGGTTTAATCAATGTCCATGGTTAATTAATTTCTATTTTTGAAATGAAAAATATAACCCCAAATTCATATACACAACTCAATGACATTTGATTTACCTCCAGCCGGTATAGCCTCTGAACGGTTACTGAAGTATTTTATGGGTTACTCCGAGTAACCAACAAACATACTTTTCATACTCTTCTCTACTCACTGGAGTAAGTTTATGAACGTAGCCCTTGTGGAATACACCGCCTTAAATTAACCAGGAGTTTCCCTGATGAGTCTTAGATCCAACTAAAATCGTAATAAAAAAAAAGAAAAATATTAGCTTATAAAATACACGTCTTGTCACCACACATTTTTTATTTATTCATAACATCGGATAGAGATAAAGGTGCCAAGCACAAAAAGGGGTCGAATATATGCGAACGTTTCCCATTTCCTATACATAATTGATTTTCCCCGCATATTTTACTCGTAGCAACGCCACTGAGAGTGGACACTATCGATCAAACCCTATGTCCGGATCCGGTCGACGGATATATGTTCGAGGGGTGTCGAGGGAATGGGAGAGGAAAAGTAAAATGCACATCCCAACTATAAATGTGACATGGGACTCCCTCGTCAAAATAGAAAGCTTCGCCTTTCATTTTTCAGAACGGACACAAGCATACACGGAACAATTTTCTTCATAATTTTATTGTCAATTAATGGATGGATTTTCGTCGATGTATTCAACTTCCTGTCACGTGTCTTGTAATTAAATTCCAAAACCAAAATGGCTTTATAATACAGTACTTGGTAGTTTTATCTGGAAAGTTTTCCGGGATTTTTGAAAATTGGAAAATTTAGATTTTGATAGAAATAGATATAGTCAAAAGCGCTTTTATCGTGCGTGTCCAAAGGGGCCATCCATAAAGTACGTCACACGTTAATGGGGATGGGGGTATCACCGAAGTGTGACATCGTGTGACAAGGGGCATGAGGGGGTCAATAGTTTTGTGACGTCACATGTTAAAATTTAAAATACCTAAAACGCAAAGTTTGGATGTGAATTAAAAACTTGAAAAAATTACGAGCTTGATCTATATTTATCAATAATATGTTCATTTTATTAAATTATTATGTAATAAAAATAAGTGCAAAATGAAAATATCTGTTTTCTCTCGATTATTTTTAAATACACACAAAAAAATTAAAAATGTGTGACGTCACATCAGGAGGGGGTGAACTTTTTCCAGCTTAGAATGTACCTGAATAAAAAGCAGTTACGTAGAATCAGGACTCTATGGCGATACATTGATTATTGGACTTTAATGGTGAAGGTTCAGAACAAAGATAGAAGCAACCACTGTCATTTGTAAAAACTAAGGTTCCATTCCAAAATAACGTTACTGATGAGCACTAATGAGCATGAGCACTAATCAGTGCTCATAGAAAGTATATTTTTTTCGATTTCTGGCTGTTTTAACGAAGTGATATGGTGACTATTTAATTGATCTCTTTGTGCAATACCATAATGCTAGAATTAGTACAAACATTTTATCAAAGGTTAGTTAGTGTGTACCCATATCGGTCAATTTTTGTTCATGAAACACAAACACACACCAACCAATCGATTCGGTTGCCCTCCAGCATAATATGGCAGACCAATCAGTCATGTATTCTAGAATGATCTAATGGAATTGCAGTGGCGACGTCACGGTGAAAAAAACAAACTGCTTGGATGATTTTAAGGACAGGATTCGTCAATTTTTCCATATGACTTAGATTTTCTCACCTAACCTGGTGCTAATCTTGATACAATATTAAATTTTGATATAGAGTAGGAAGTGGGTAAAGCTGTATTATTTTCATCTCTATAAATATTATAGTCAATTTTTATAACAAATATGTACAACGCACGTCTCTGTATATCCTGGACGAAGCTTTTTCTATAATACTCTCCCTCGGGGGCTTACACATACCAGAGATACACACACATGCCTCTGGAGTTTCTACCTCTCATCCGCCCACCCGTGTTCTCTTAGTCCCTTTCCTTTTTTTCCTTCTGTCCGCCCACGGCTACACTTTGGCGCTTCTCATCGTACGCAGACCTCTTTTCCAACCATAAAAGTATATCTCTTCGTGTTTTTCTTCTAAGAGTAGATTAAGGCGTAGAGGTAGAGATGATAAAAGAAATGGTTTCCGATATTTTAAAGGAATTATAAGAGGTTATCAATATAAAACACATCAGAGGGTGTATTACATAGTGTTTAATAATGAAATATTTAAAGAAAAAAATCGATTTTTTTAACAGCAGAGTATACGTTCCGTAAATATGCTGCGAATACAGAAACCGTGAATATGGAATGGGAATTTATATATAATTATAGAAAATATTTAGTTTGAGTTTTTGATTAATTATTATCTTTAGACTTGGGCAATGGTTTGGAGGATTTTTTAATTTTTTCTTGCATGGCAGCTTCTTCATTTCATACTGTTATTCAGGAGTGGTATTAGCAATTTGCCTCTTAAAAATAAGACTTCGTTACATAGACTGATCATAAAGCTCATTTGCCAAACCTTCACCAAGATTTTTCAAATTAAATAACACGTTTCCAGTGCTCGCTGAAGCCTCTTCTTCAACGCACTGTGAATTTAACATTTCGTGCAAGGCGGTTTCAGTCAAATCTTCATCTTGCGCTTCAAGCAACTACTGAATGTCAATTAATTCTATCTGTTCGAACCCATATCATCAAAGTTTAAATTTGCACAGATTCTTCGAAATTTTCTATAGTCAGAGCAGGGCACAGTACGAGGATGTATTGATCTAGTTAGCCTAGACCAGTTCCATGCATAAACAAAATATTGCGTTACCTTAGCATCCAACAATAACTCATTAGAAGTGTCAGTGTGAAGTTGGACGCCAAAAAAGTAAACCAGAGTTACGCAAGAAATTAAAAGAAAAAAAGATGTCCACCGAAATTGTGAAAATCGAAAAATTGGAGTATCGAGCCATCATCAAGTACCTGTATTTAAAAGGGTTAAGAGGTAAGCAGATTTACGAAGATATGCTTAATACCCTTGGTGATCAATATCCTTTGTCCTCTCCAAGACCTAAGAAGTTTCGTGTCCAAAAATCTGCTGGAAAAGTTTTTGCTTCAGTTTATTGGGATTGCCATGAAGTAATCATCATTGATTTTTTGGATAAGGGTAGAACAATAACCGGAGATTACTATTCGACATTACTGACCACTCTACGGGGAAAATTTTAAGAGAAAAGACGCGAAAAGCTATCTAAAAGTGTTTTGTTTTTGCAGGACAACGCCTCTGCACACAAATCTCATGCTGCCATGCAAAAAATTCGTGATTTAGGGTTTGAATTACTAGAACACCCCCCTTATTCACCAGATTTGGATCCGTCCGACTATCATCTCTTTCCTCAACTGAAAAAAAGTTTAAGAGGTCGTAGATTTTCTTCCAACGAGGAGGTAATAAAAGCTGTGGAGGTCTGGTTTGCAGAGCAAGAAGAAACATTTTTTTGAAAGGTCTAGAGACGTTGCAGGTTCGCTTTAATAAATGTATCCAATTAAGAGGAGAATATGTTGAGTAATTAAATATTTTGACATTGAAATTTTGTTTGGTTTTATAGTAGGCTAAGAATTTTTCAATATACATAATGTATTTTTTCTACGCCCATAACTGTAAACGTCAAAAATCGCACTGCCAACATTCCTTGTAAATGACATTTAACAATAACATGCACGTAATGAGATCTCATAACAAACACGTGCGTTTTGAGAAGAAAACTTAAACTTGGTTTAATTAAATTACAATCAATTTTTTATTCACGTACTACTTTATTTGGTTTATTTACATACTTTTAATCAATGAAAAAGCATAAAAACTTTTAGCATTAGAGAAATACATTTCATATTAAAAGAGTGATGCTCCTAAATGTCGGCAACATATTATACAATTTCTAAAAAAAATACTACTCGTTTTATTGATATGGAAATAAGCGTCATCTCATTTATATGCTGTCAATTTTTGTAACAAAATATATTATCCGAACATTTTCTCAACTTTACCTACGAATATGTCTGTTAGTAGTAAAAAATATGAAATTATGAGCACTCAGAAGAAAATAGATGGGCGTAGAAATAGTATAGTACATTACACGAGTAGTAATCCCATTACGCACTCATGAAATTTATGCACTCGCCGCTGCGCGGCTTCGCTTTACCTTTAGTTCCTTACTTTATGTCCTGGAAAGGATGCAATGTCCAATCTAACTTGACGTAACATAGATTGCAGCAAGCGCAAGATGAATATGCTTCCAAATATACGTTATTTATCGAAATACGATAAGTAGTTTAAAAGGTAGGAGAAGAGAAATACATACCAGTCAAAATAATCACCCTCTTTTTTGTAAAATCCAAAAGCTTCCGAAATTTACTTGTATAGTGGTAACGCTGCATAGAATTAAGTCTAAAGATACCTTAATAGTTCCACCATGCTAGCACAATTTTAAGGAGCAAATATAATTTTAAAATAACTTTTGATAAATTGCCGAGTCAAAAATCAATCCCAAAGAAAGTGGACATTCTGTATAAGATATTATTAGGTAGTGGCTATCATGCCCTACCATGCCACTGCTATCGAGTTTGATGATTTTGGGAAATCAATCCTGTCGATTGACCTATTACGATTTATTAGTGAATGAGTATGTTTGCCCAATGCAAATAACCGAAAAAAAACATGCAACTGCTCTACTGGTTTAAAATTTCACAGATTCCGTTTTATAGCTTTAATTTTACAAGTTGAATCGTGTTGATTCTAACTTACAACTGGTTTTAAATAATTTAAAATTTCCATAAAATTACGTGAACAACTAAATACATTATAGGAATTTCATTATAGGTGGCCGAAACTCTTTTGCGGAAGAAATGGGTAAAGCCAAAAAAAGAAAAGATCTGACCATTGGAAAGATCTAGTAGGGCTTATACAATTGAAGGTTCTTCTGGGTGACTACAACCTATTGAGATCAAATGAATGCATAAGTCAAAGTAAAATTGCACTAAGAGTTTTGACAGGGACCCTAACGGGACATTTTAGCCTGAATGAATGGGTACCTTAAAAAGCTGTCAAAATAGTGAAGGAAGAAGAATGTAGAATACGTAGCATGGGAGAAGAAACCTCCATCCACAGCAATTAAGGATAATAGGATACAACTCCTATAGAAGATTGCTGTATAGAAGAGGGGCATTTGCCTAAGTAAAAGCCTGCAAATATCCTAAAATTCCTCCGGGAAATACGACTAAAGGAGATAGTAGTCTCTGAGACTTTCCTCAGGTAATAAGTAGGAGTAAAGAGGTACAATGGATCTTTTAGGTCTTGTGGGAAATATGTATTTGATATTTCAAAAATGTCTTATCTCTGCCTTCTACGGTAACAATCTAAAAATCCCTCTAAAAATACCCAACTCTAATCTCTGATCCCCCGAAAGACCATACCCAGCACTATATATCGGATCGTTAACGTAAATAGCGGGACATAACAAACACACCAGCAGCGGCGTCTTCGTCGGCGGCGGCACCAGATTATATTGAAAGTAATTCAGGTTTATTGCCAATAATCGTGCTGGATACAGCCTCTGCAGACGTGGGGTTTTAGTGCACCATCGCGAGCCGCGTATATACTTCTTTTTTGTCTTCTGCCATTGGCATAAAACCGGCGCATATAACTGCAATATTGCCTTGGCTCTCGCTAACTGCACTAGAGAAAACTACGTGCTCGGTTTTCATTAATTACAACAAAAATTTCAGTTTCAGATAAAAGTTGTTTTATTATTCCAGGAAGCATTCCGTGTAATATGTCTAAATTTAAGACCGTTCATTATAAAAAGAGAGTCTTATACATGGGAAGATTTGTAGGATACTATTACAATCATAATGTGAACTTGAAATGTGGTGGAAAAATAGTATAATTGAAATTACGTAGCCTATAATAAAGAAAATAAAACAGTTTAGCATGAAAAATTGTTCAGAAAATTACAGCCTGTTAAATTGTGTACACTCTGATTTTCTGTATTGACGTGAATAGATATTGGCTTCTAAAAATCAGATGATGCACAGGACAACGGACCGTGCACAATTCAATGTCTAAGCCAGAGCAAGCCAGGTGTTCTGGTAGGACACTACCGCCTGAACAAACATCTCAGAAAGCACAAACTATTGTGACAAGAAGGATGTAGAATATGTAGGTTCTGTGGAATTTAAGAAGAAACCTCTATTCGCATACGAGAGGATTGGAAAACAATACAGAATCCTAGGGCATAGCCCCTAGGAGACTACTAAGTGTATTTACCAAATTATCCGTCAACGTCGTTCTCTCAAGGTCATCGAATATATTGTTCTTGTTAATTGGTGTATTCTTTGATAACACTATGATGTTATTACACAAAATAGTGGAAAATACCCGAAAAACATCTTTCTGTGCTTCATTTTAAGCTTTACAGAAACTTTTTCCATTATAAATGTTGGCATTCATGCCACCCGGTAATTATTTACTTTTTCCATCTTATTTATCAATGTATAAAAACAAAAGTTCGGATGTAACAACGTTATCCTCGTGATACGCCAATGTTTAAAAGTTTAGTTGGTGAAAGAAGTGGGAAAAAGTGACGGTAAAAAATTTTATGCCAGCGACTCCACCTCCGTTGGACATCAAGAGAGTTGAGCTTCTCTCTTGGAGGCGGAATTCGTCGGGGGTTTTTTTATTTCGAGAAAACTTTGCGTTTCTTGTGGTGAGTTTTTTTCTTTACTAATGACAGCACCAGCAATGGAAGACTTGCGGTTTTATGGGTATAACTGGAAAGTTCCGCAGTTGAAAGGTTTTTGGGTCAGAAACACTGAATTTCCGCTTGACATTATCACTAGAAGATATTCCAAATCCACAAAGCATAAAAAAATATATTGTGAAAGATGCAAATTTTCCTTCAAAATAATGGAAAAAATACAATATATTTTATTCAATCGGCAAAACTTACTAATGACAAATCATGTACACGATGAATTTAAAAAGTGAAGTATTTTGTGTTCAATGGGTATTTTCAATAGGTGCTTGAATCTCAAAACAATAGTACATTGTTTACCGAGTAGGAAAAGCTCAACATTCTTGGACGACCTCGACTTAGCAACAGTGATGATGAATTTTCCATCCCTGGGACTCCTCCAGAGCTGGTTGAGGCAGTGAATAGAGCTTCATTAGAATTATTGCCAAAGATTTCATGAGAAAAGTACGGATATATGCATATAAACGTCGAAATAGTGAAAACACGAGTTCTCTTTTAGAAAATGTTGTAGTTGCATACTTCTCAGCCCTTTGTTTAAAGATGAAATCTTCAAATTATGAAATCTTCAATATTGTGAACCATTTATTAAACAACGCGTAGCCGTGTTTGCTAGTTTTCAGTATAATATAAAGAATCTCCTTATATTAAAGCAATTAGATTGAAACACGGGTTGGTGTGACTCAAAATCGAGATAATTGAGAACTAGAGCGCCTGAATCCTTGTCATGTGTCGTCGACGTGTTGTGTACGTTCAAAAAGTAAAAAGAAGTCGATTTTCACAATCGACACATTCGTCCACTTTCAACTCCCCCATACTTCTTACGAGCTCGTTTCCCCCTTCACCCCTTATTTACACCGTTTTCCTTCACTAATTACTTTTATTTCTATCTTGGCGATTGTCTGTCTGTTATAAAAGGGACACTCGCACTCACTCCGTTTTGCAAAATAGAAATGTAACGAGAGTAGTTTCATTTCCAAACAGGGACGGACTTTCTTTAATTTTACTGTGCTATATTTTTTGGGGGGGTAAAGTTGAATCAAGTTGAAGAGAGACGAAAAAATGTCTTAAAAAGACACTGTCGTCTCGATAGGAAAAAATTTACCCCATTTGTAGATTCCATATAAAAAATAGCAACAAATAACGAAAATATGAATAACTTTATATAACGTTTGGAAAAATATATACAATTATGTTTTTATTTTGAGCAGTGTACACAAATTTACCAAAACTAACTAACTTTTGTTCTGGATTTATATTTAAATCAGTATTTCCATCCATATTTCTGAAGGTTGTCTGTGATCAGCTGACCACAAGGCGGTGGATGTCGTCACTTGGAAATGCTTCATTATTTAATAATTATTAAAGAACATACAAAAAAATTCAAGTCATTAGATGATTAAAAGATTTAAATAATATGAGATGACAACATCTGAGGAATCCTGCAAAAATAATAAATAAACTTTGGCATTGCTTATGTTGGCATCGGATAATACGTCTGTATACCCTTCTAATAAGTTCAATGTTCGTAGATGAAACGGATTAAGGTAGAAATACGTTAATTCTTGTTAATTTGTCACGTCGTTTACCCGTTGTCCCTCCAACGTTCAACGCTTGTGATGGCAATGGTACATACGTTTTCTATCAATAGTTCCAAGCATTAAAAAAAACAAAGACAATTTAAAAACCGCGAAAGCCAAGAAGTCGGGTAAAAGCCACAAAACTGTGAATTTTAATGAATTTAATTAATTTAACAATATGATTTTAATTTTTGAAATAATCCAAATGAAAACCTGGTTATTTATGTATTTCATCTCCCTCTTTTTATTCCAGTCACAACCCAAAGTTGATAAAAAATTTGCTAGAATTATTTACGAGATCCGCTCCTGTAAGAAGGACCCCACGGTGGGTGGATGACGAGAAGTAAAGGGCCTGAAGGATAAATCGAGGGTAGAATGGATTGATTAGTAGGACCGTCGTCCATAGCGGCTAACGAAGGGTAAGTACTACTGCCTCGTACTGCAACCCCAGTAGGGCTTAATATATATCCCTTAGCCCAGGGATATGTCTTGCTTGACCAGGTGAGCGCATAACCCTCGGTGATTGTATATACTACACCCTCACTTCGGGTTTCGGTTGATAATAATCCTGCGGTATTTCGAATGCATCACCCCTTCAATGAACAATTAGTAGGTGTACGGGGTAAGATGATTAATTATTTATCAAATAATACATATGAATGTGGTTAATCTAGTTGACGTTCTGAGGGTTTATTGCATTATAATTTTGTGATGTTAGTAAGTCTCTTCTTCTGTAACTTAGTTGACATGTAAGTCAATAATTTTATGTTCATATAAGACTTGATTTTTTCTACCTTCTTCAATTTTATCATTAGATAATGAATATTCGGTCAATATTCAATATGGTTGTCTTTAGAGTATTGCATATAACATAGTTAGCGACCGTCAACAAATATCCAATGTCAAAATTAACTGTCATGTTTAGTTGACGCCAAAGTTTAAAGTTGTACCTAAATTGAATATTTTTAAAGTCGACAATTTAATTCATGTATAAAAAATCGCATATGCCACAGTGCAATTGTCACTTTGACAGCGGCAAAAGTTAGCTTTAACTTTTACAGCGATAAATTAACTCCAATGTTAAAATGTCATATACCTGGAAATGTTATTGTCACTTTGACATCGATAAAACAGGTGCATCCTTTTTTATCGCGATAAAAACTCCTCTTCCTCAATATCTAGTGAGCGGACGTCACTTTTACACAATGACAATGAGTCGCAGGTTAATAAAGATAATTATTTTTGTTGTTCATCCATATATTCTGTCGTTAATTTATCTTGCCAAAAAACACTCGAGCTTTTCTTTTATCGCATAAATTTCTCTTTAACTCAAAATTTTGCCAATAACTAAATTTGCTCGAAAAACTGACATTAGATAAAATCGCCCCACCTTCGGTGTCGCGATTTTATCATGTCAGTTTTTCTCGTAAAATTAGTGATTGGCAAAACTGTTTCGTTGCAAGGAGAAATTTATCCGATAAAAAAAGCTCTTGTGTTTTTACTGTTGATAAATTAACTCCAATGTTAAAATGTCATATACCTGGAAATGTTATCGTCACTTTGACATCGATAAAAAAGGTGCATCCTTTTTTATCGCGATAAAAACTCCTCTTCCTCAATGTCTAGTAAGCGGATGTCACTTTTACACAATGACAATTAGTCGCAGGTTTGGTTACTTATAATTTCACAGCAATTAAGTGTTGGCAAAACTGCAAAAACTGTCTATTAGTTTGTCAGATTTTTGAATTTTAAACATTTAGTGCTTTTATTTTGAATCGGTGTTGTAATTATTCAACTTTGTTGTATTAATAAAGATAATTATTGTTGTTGTTCATCCATATATTCTGTCGTTAATTTATCTTGCCAAATAACACTCGAACTTTTATTTATCAGATAAATTTCTCTTTAACTCAAAGTTAGATAAAATTAGTGATTGGCAAAACTGTTTCGTTGCAAAGAGAAATTTATCCGATAAAAAAAAGCTCTTGTGATTTTTCTGTAGACAAATAGACTAGTGGTTTTTTCACTTATTCATTTGTTCATCAATTCCTAGTATGAATTTCAATAACTGCGTTTTTAATAATTGTACATTAAAATAAAAATGTGTTTATTTTTAATGTTTCATAGATAAAGTTTGCATTGATATGTTTCCAAATTTCTCATTCATTAAATTGTCCTGCCGAATTACACTCGAGGTTTGTATTGATATTGGGTAAATTTGTATTGTTCAAATTCTAAACTGTTTTCTTTAGCAATTTGACTCGAATAACTGTCAAC
This sequence comes from Galerucella calmariensis, assembly GCA_910591675.1. NCBI lineage: Eukaryota > Metazoa > Arthropoda > Insecta > Coleoptera > Chrysomelidae > Galerucella > Galerucella calmariensis. Next base: position 24,643 of record CAJUYG010001293.1, read on the forward strand.
CTAAAAACACTTCACCTTCGGTGTCGTGTTTTTAATAGTTGACAGTTATTCTCGTCTCGTCAAATTGATAGGAAAAATGGTCTAAACTAAAATGCACTGTCGAGTTGATGTCTGTTTTCGGAATGAAGTACTACAATCTCTGAATATTAAAAGCCGAGCACTTTTCCAAATACCTATATTATGGATTTTCTTCAAGACAACAAGGTCGAGCGAAAACCATATTAGAGCGTCCTGGGAACGAAAACAATAGGTGAAAATTTATTGATGGGCCCGCTGCTACGCAACCACCTGACTTGCTATTGGCAGGCACGTGCGTGTGTTCTTCCCTCTTACTTCGACTATTTACTGACATTGACGTTGGTATTGTCAGTTTTTATAATTGTATTTTTAATTTTATTGGACATCTTAAACTTTTGTAGTTTGTGTTCAGTATTCATAAACTTTTTTGTGATTTTGTATAGTGTAGTGTTTTGTATTTGCTCATTTTTCAAAAATGAATCAATATACTTGTGGATATCGTCACTCCATAGTCAAACCATTGTCTATTTTTATAGACAATGGTCAAACTAATGAGGAATGTTTATAGGTAACTGATAATACACATAGATTCAAAAGTTTTGCATCACCTTCTTCGGATGCGAAGGAATTTTTTTGCGCTAACAATTTTTTGTTGGCTTGTTTATCAATGTTTACCATTTCAATATTTTACATATTTTTGCAATATACAGATGTTTACAGTTTTTTTTTGTAAGATAACATTTTTAGTGCGATCATTTTAACATTCAAGGCATTTGATTTTTACGATTTTAGGTGCAAACATGAATCGTCAAGTCATAAGTGAGATTGACCGTGCAAGAATAGTGGCTTTAGTTGAAGAAGGTCATTCTCGAAGGTTCGTGGCAAACAGAGTTGGCGTTTGGCAAAGTGATGTGTCTCGTGTATGGAACCGGTATCTCCAGACCAATTCTCTTCGTGATAGATCTAGAAGCGGTAGAAGGCGTGTTACTAATCAGCGGCAGAACCGCTATATCCACTTAACTATCCGAAGAAACGCGACCATGGCAATACCAGCACTCCGAAGAGATATGAGACATGCGTTGGGAGTTCAAGTATCGATCTCGACATTACGAAGACGAATACTTGCGACAGGTTTGAAGTGTCGCCGACCAATAAGAGTGCCCAGACTACAACCTGAGCACAGAGTTCGCCGACTACAGTGGGCTCAAGAACACACGGCCTTCCCTGAAGAATTTTGGAATTCGGTGTTTTTTTCCGACGAAACAAGGATTTGTTTGGTACAAGATAGCCATCGAATACGTGTGTGGCGGGATCCAACGAGAGTTGCTCAGCTTGCCCATGCTCGCCCCGTGCCGCCCTTCAGAGGAGGAAGTG
>CAJUYG010001293.1:36034-79306 GCA_910591675.1 Galerucella calmariensis
ATATCTGTCACTGTCAATACAAATGTGTTTTCCTACGATCACTACCCAAAGTAGACTTTTGCACACTCAAATCTAACCGCAAAGTTGATGTTTTCCGCGATCTGTCATAATTGACATTATTTACGCTCTAGCGCGTACTTTTCCGCTCGCCTGTTTTCATTTACAATAAACTAAAGAAAGGTAGTAAATAATAGATATATTAAAACAAAATGTAGAGCAGTCCGAATATTTTAGTTGAAATATTAATATTTGAAGATATTTCGAACGAAATTAATAAATATTCCTAGATAATTTGACTGACATCTACAATTTATACAAGTTACTGGATTTACAACGCTGCAGGTTACGCTACCAACAAATAGATGGAGGTGTATATTTTATATGTTTAATTTTATTGAAATTATAAAATAATTTAAACCTCATACATTGATATTATTTTGATTCAATACTACAGTGAAGGATTTATTTCTTAGTTTAAGATAAAAATTAATATTTACAACTTATTACAAATATAATGTTGTTAAGATTGACAATTTTCTTGATCGTTTTTGCAGATTCCTATTTTCATAGTATTGATTTATACGGACAAGTTTACGTAGTAGAAATATAACAGTCAGAAGGTAGGCAATGCATTATACACCTAGATGCAACAGTGATTGCATATTTAAGTACCTACCTACTATTTTGTGAAAATAGTAGACTATGGAATTAATGAAACGTCATTATTTCATTTTTAGTTTATAAAAAATTTGTCTGTTTATAAATAGCTATTTGAAAAATGGATAGTGACAGTGAATTTTCAAGCACACCTCCAGATATAGCAGATTTTGCTAAAAATATTACTCTTAATCTTCTGCCAACTAAATCAAGAGGTAAATACGAAAAACAATAATTGTAACGTTTTCAACATCACATTCTAATAAAGTGTACTTTTCATGTTTTTTTTAATTATTTGTTTAAAAATAAGGTGATCGTAGAAAAAATCTTGTGTGCAATTCGAGCAGAAAGTGCATTGCCGCTTTCGGCAGATTGCCCGCCTCTCTGCCTCAAGCGGCAAAGTATCACTTTCCGCTCTTAATACACAAATAGCTATTGTAGTATCGGTTAAAATGGGCAACGAGCGTTTTGTCATTTTTTACGTCGGCAAGCGTAAAGTAACTCTCCTCAAGAAACGTCAACTTTTCGTTGTCAATGGAAAGCGAAAAAGCCTACTTTTCTATGTGATTGTAAAAAATAAGTTTAAAATAAAATACTGGAAATATTTAGAAATGACCTTAACATCACTATAGGTAATATGAAAGCAGGTAATTTTGACTCTCGGAAAGGAATTACAGAGAATTACGGCTTACACTTTATGTTATTTTATTGGAAGTGTTACGAACTAGTATTATGTAGGTACTTCATAATAAAGCAGACCTTAGAGCTTATTTTACGAATTAAAAGTAAAACTCCCAATCGATATCATAATAGTGCACTAATCCCCTCCATTAAACTACTTACAGCAATCTGCTGTTGAAAATTTAAAAAATAATCGGGCTGCCAGCTCTGCAAGGCTTTGGTAACGAATTGTGACATAGAACTTAATATACATAATATTGACCTAAACTCAAAAGATACAATAGATATAATTCATATAATAGCTTTCTTTGGTTGCGTCATCGTTTGTGACGTATATCCGGGTTTTGGGTATGTCGTATATTTTATTTGTTACGTTGACATATAGCTAACCTTAAATTTGATAAATAAAAACACCAGGATCGTGTTCAGCCAAATTCGAAAAGGGTATAAAATTAATAACTACTAGCTTCTTTTTTTAACTGAAAGTACTTGGGAACTTTCAAAATACTTATGATTTTTCGTGTGCCTAGGCATATTTTTGTATTATTTAAATAAATATAACAATAAGATAAATATAAGTATAAACACAGAATACACCATCCCAAGAAGAAGCGAAGCTTGTGCTATTTCACAATTCATTTTCTGAATGCCTGCCTGAATGTAGTTAACATTTAATTTACATTTTTTCAACAATTTTCTCAGTGTAACTTGATCCGTTATCTGTCAACGTCAGTTTGAAGGTCATGAAATTTTGCCCCCAAAAGATCAAAGGATTTACGTCGGCTTTCACCTCTTGTTTGGCTGGTGTATTCTGTGGTATACACCTGACTAGAACTGTCAGTGGGACATTAGAAAAAGACGTAAGTCACATTGCCGCTACGAAAGGTACGTCTGTATCCTATTTTGAATGACGTAATTTATCCCAAATTTCTTAAGTTCGACCCTGTAGCACATTTGCATCTTTAACACAATTGGATTAAACCAGGTAGGTTATTGCGGTTGATAAGCCAATACTATTTAGCGTGAAACCCATTATACCTACTAAACTGCAAATATTTTAAAATGGGTTTAAAATTAAGTTAAAAAAACCTTTAATTGCACATTTTCTAATAGAGCACCCTGACACCAGTCCAAAGCCAAAGTAGACGTTTTCATATTACAAATTATTGAAATTGATTCTCGTTCAGGTACAAATTGTGGGAATCCACTATTATCATGTTATAGGACATAACATTTTGATATCGAAAATTTTTTAGTGCGAGCAAAATTGAACGAGATTTTAGCGTAAAAGACTCCAATTTCTAGTTCCCTGTTGTTCTTGCTAGCTGCGTCGCAAGCTCCCACCGAATTTATTCGAGAATTTAGTCAACTAATAAGAAAAACAATATTCCATCTCGCAAAAGTTTTATGTTCAACCATAGTTTCCTGACTACATGCATTTTTGTTTAGTTCATGGTAAATACATTTTATTAAATTACAATAAATAATCGATTGTTTTTCAAAACTTTTTCAATTTTTATCCCAAATTTTCTTTCCAAAGATTCTCTGATATAAAAAAAGGAATTACCTATCTCAATGATAAAAAAATTCGTACAGCAAAACAGCCACCGTAAATTTTCCAAATCTACCAGAAAAAATTTAAAGAGAATTTGTTTTGTTCTGTTGATACCCTTTTCCACTATGATGGGCAGCAAGCTGGAATAGAAAAGGGTCCATATAACATCCCAAACCGACCTTCAGGTCATAGTATGGGTATGGAGGTAGTTCGGTAAAGCAAAAGGGTCGTTAATAAATGTTGACCGTACGGCTGGCAGGCAGATAGAGAGTAGATCCCGAGAAAGGACAAAGGATTCTCACAGGACGCAGGAAAAGAGGCCAAACAGGAGATGGGAGGGTTCGTCTAAGAGGATGAGAAAGGTCCGGCAATGCCTAAAAAGCATGAATCATGAGAGATGGATCTCGTCGGGATAAGCTCCTTTAGGACGTTGGTTGAGAGGGGTTGGGTAACTGGAAAGACGGGAACTCAAAACAGTGCAGTACATATTTTTTTTTCTATTAAATAATTGAAAATTTTGAAAGTAATAACGTTCCGATTTGAAGTTTATTATTTTATATGTATTTAATTAAAGAATAAAATTTTTAACTAGTAGGTAACGAAAACTGATGTTAAAATAGACAATATAAAAATCGAATAATTCAAATACCTTGGAGTACCACTAGAACAAACTGGAAAACAGGAAGCTGAAATCAACGAGAGAATAAGCAAGACAATAAAACTGTATTATGCCATGAATCGAAAATTCATCAATAGAAAAGAGATTTCGAATCAAACAAAAATCAAAGTATTTAAAACCATATACAGACCAGTACTAACGTATGGATGCGAATCGTGGAATCTCTCAAATGCACAGAAAAGTAAGATACAATCCGTTGAAATGAAATATTTGCGACGTATAATAGGAGCTACTAGGAAATACAGAATTAGAAACACACATATAAGAGAAGATTTAGGGGTAGAACCTATAGTACAATTTATAGAACAGAGACAATTAAGTTGGTGGGGACATATACAACGGATGAATAATAACAGACAAGTGAAACGTGTATACGAAGCGAAATCGCAGATTAAAAGGAAGAGAGGCAGACCAAGACAGACATGGAATACAGTGATGGGTGACATATTACAACGTAGAATCACGACATGGAGAGAAGCATCAATTTCAGCAAAAGATAGAAAAGCATGGAAAAAATTTGTTTATGGAATCTAAAATGTAAATCCGACACCTACATGGTATAAGGATACAATGATTATATATATATACTAGTAGGTAATTTTGTAAGTTTTTTTTTCATCAAGATCTTTTCGTTTCTCAAAGTGCTTTTAATTCAATAAAGCTACTAAAATGACGAGAAAATTGTTAGATTTTAAATGATTTGAATAAGGGAAGATAGGGAATCAGATATCTTAAATTTCTCAGCTATAATTACTTTGGATTACTTTGGACATTTTATGCCAAATTATGTCTATAAATAGGCATGATGACTGATTATGAAAAACTGCTACACTATGTTACTATATTCAAATTAAATTGTTTTTCTGCAACCAAATTTTTATTTAAAAACTTACCTTTTACAATACAATTTAATTTTTTGCCCAAAACGCTGATTACATGAGAGTTGCATTATTAAATTGTGTGCCAAACATTAGAAAAATTGAGTTATAAACTTAAAGTGAACTAAAAGCGTTGCCAGCTATCCCAAATGACGAGGATGGTGGTGGGAATGCTGACCGGACATTGTAGGCTGAGGAAACATATGCACACAATTGGCCTAGCAGAAGACATCCTATGCAGGTTCTGCCAGGAAGAAGACGAAACCGCTGAGCACATACTCTGTGAGTGCGAAGGCCTAGCAAGGGTGTGGTTTCACTTACTCGGAGAAGAAAAACCGAGGGCAGAGAGCTACTCAAGGGAGGCGGTATCCAGGCTATAGCTCTAAATATGGGCTTGACCACAATAGATCTGCAAAGGTCGCAGTGGGAAAGGACAAAGAGCCACTCCAATTCTAATCTATACCCAAACTATTTTATGATAAGTGTATCAACGAAATTTTGTGAAAAAATAGGTTGCCCAAGGTTCAGAGGAAGTCTGTCTTACATTTTTTGCAATATGTTAAAAATCTGGTGAATCTTATTGCAACGCCACTGGTGTAAGTAAGAAGAGAACGTAAAGAAGAATCTTGTAGTTTTCGTCCGAATAAAAAGTTTCCTGGCGACAAGCGTCTGTCTCTGGCTGAAGGAGAGAAATGACTCGCGGAGTTGCCAGAGCGAGGATTAGTAATTTATTAAATATGTGACAGACCTGTGATGTGGGTTGCTTGTGCTTTGAGAGTTGGATTTTTGGAATTTATATTTCATGCGGATATACTTATAGTAGGTATATATGCGAGTATACACTGAGTTTCTTTGTAATGAATGTATCGTCGATGGATACTTGGTAGATTATAGGTGTGGAAGGGCCTCTCAACGGATGGTGTTGCTGGTCACTCGGTGGGTCATCTTACAGGAATATAACAACTACCTGTAGCACTGGGACACGTTCTGTTTATTACTTTAATTTACTATTATACCTTAAACTACTTATTACTAACACTAATATTAATAGTAATGGTAATCATAATTATAATGAGAATCGATAATTAGAGTGCCTCTTAAAACACTATCGTTAGCATATTTATACGACGAGTCAAGTTCATCATGCAAATATAAATAATACTATTTATGTTTATTTCACTCTCTGAACTTGACTTCGTACGTGCAACCTTCCTACTCCATATTTATGTAACGATTTGTGATTTATTGAAATTAGCTTCAAGGGAATTTATGTCTTTAAATCAAATATTTTATAATAATAATTTAAATAAAACATAACTTTATATTTCGACCAAAAGGCATCACATATTTCTATTTTTCAACTTTTTTTTTAATGCGCATTTAAAAATACAAATCGACGTAGGCAACAGCTATTATACTTTGCAAGGGCTTGTGAAAGATTTACAAATTGGACAAACATCGACACACTTCAAAGAGAAAATATTTCTTGAAGCAAACATTGGTTCCAGATATTCGGATGTACTCTTTATTCGAAAACGTCTGTTAAACCATCGTACATATTTTGGGATATTTTGGTCTTCATCATCTTTTCATCTATATAATTGGTCAGTTTCTGGTGGCTTTGGTAATCATTTCCAACTCGAACAACTCTCGAAAGTTTCATCACCTCTTCATCTATATAATGGGCCAGTTTCTGGTGGCTTTGGAAATCATTTCCAGCTCGAACAACTCTCGAAAGTCTCCATCATCTCTTCATCTATATAATGGGCCAGTTTCTGGTGGCTTTGGAAATCATTTCCAGCTCGAACAACTCTCAAAAGTCTTTATCATCTGTGAGTTCCTGTAAATCAGCTCTTGCTTCTTCCAATTCTCCCATTTTGTTTATAACAATTCGTACTAAATGTTGAACGAGATAAATATATGAATAATTTTCCACTTGTCAATGGAAACTGAAATAGCAAATATAAATAAAAAAGATCATTCGCGCAAAAATTAAGTTTTATGCTGTGTGTGTTTAGTGTTGTTGATTGTATTTGGTCTGTGAAATAAGCACTGTTTGAAGTTATTTCGGTTCAGTTCATTAATTTTAATTTCATCTATATAATGGGTCAGTTTCTGGTGGTTTTGGGAATCATTTCCAGCTCGAACAGCCCTCGAAAGTCTTCATCATCTTTTCATCTATATAATTGGTCAGTTTACGGTGCCCCTGGGAATCATTTCCAGCTCGACAACTCTCGAAAAAGTCTTCATCATATGTGAGTTCTTGTAAATCAGCTCTTGCTTATTCCAATTCCAACAGCTATTATAGTTTGCAAGTGCTAGTGAAAGATTGACAAATTGAACTAACATCGATACACTTCATAGAGAAAACATTTCTTGAAGCAAACATTGGTTCCAAATATTCGGATGTACCCTATTCGAAAGCGTGTGTTAAACCATCGTACATATTGTGGGGTATTTTGGCGTGAAAATATTTTAAAATAAGGATAACGGGTCACTATTGCATTTTAAAATGGAGGCATATATTTATTTCTTCGCCACAAACAATGTACAGTTCAACAGTGTCATCGAATGGTGGTGCATGCTTTCAACACAAGTATAGAGAAAAAAATAACGTGCGCCAGGCTTTCGACCTAGTTTCCAATGTTAACGACGAATTTTTCTATGTCAAATTCCTTCCAGCATTCCATAACATTCATATCAGGATCCCATTCCATAGTATCCAATATGATTTCGAAGGTTCGCCTTTTTTTTTTCTAAGGAGCCGTCCCTTCGCCGGTACCACCTCAGCCTCCTGGGCTTATTGTGGATACTCCTAGTGTTTTGACTACAACCTATTCAGCCATTCCATTCCCTGTATTAGCTCATACAGGTTCTTTGCTGGTTGGTTGTAGAAGTCTTCTGGAGTCATTTGGGGTCTACTAGTTTGTTCCTGCTCATTGAGAGCAGTTCTTTCGCTACTTTTTCTGATGGTTCTTTTATAAATTTCTTCCCATGTATTTGCCTGGTCGTATTCTTCCTGTGTTTATTGTGTTGTTCTTTCAACCACCCTTTTAACCATGACCTCGTTAAGCATCTGGGGATGCCCACAGCAGGTTCGGGTCCGTTCATCAGAGTTGACGATCCTACTCTTGCGAGTTCGTCAGCTTTTCCATTGCCTGCGATTCCTTTATGACCTGGGACCCACTCCAGTGTTACACTATTCCGAGTCGCCAGTCTTCTAAGTTCTTCGCCGCATTCCCATACTAGCCAAGATGTCACCCTATAGCTCTGAAGTGCTTTAAGGGCGGCTTGACTGTCACTGTTCGCCTTTAGTCTATAGGTCTTTAGTCTATAGGTTCCAGCAAAGCCGTCGTGCTGGGAGGTGAAAATGTCACTTTTATATTTGGATTCATTGTTTCAAGTTCACGCGTATGACCTGGTGCATTGTTCAAGACCAGAACTGCTTTAAAGTCTAAATTTTTTCAACTTTAGAACTAAAAATATATTGAACCAAGTCACAAAAAATAGCGGTTGTTGTCCAAGCTTTCTTATTATCACGCCAAAACACTAGCAGGTCCTCCTTGTTTTGATTTTTTAAAGCACGAGGATTTAACAGTCTCTTTTACATTTTTAGTTCATTTGACGACGCGTTTACAAAGGATATTATACCGATTAGATATGCGAATGCGAATAAAGAAATCTATAGTCGGCTACTGTGCTGTTGAAGCGAAATAGCCCAGAAACGCGTCTGCTGCTCATTAAAGAATTCACTGAACACACTTTACACTCACCACACTAAGGTTAAACTTCATAATTGTGGTAGTGAGCGGAGGTTCTGGTTATATTAAAAATAGAATTAGAGCAGTACTCGGACGAACGACTTCTTGTAGTTTATCTCAGCGATGGTCGTTACCTGTGGACGGTGTCAAAAATTGTCGTTGTTGGTGGTTCAATGCAAAACACATGGACGACAGACCGCCTTCGCAATGCAACAACTGGCCACTCCTCGTTTCTCCATACTGCATCTGATGAACACTACCGAACACCATTGTCATTAATTGAAGTCGTCTTCAACGATAGATGACGACAACAAAAACACATACTGGTCGCGTCGCTGTGGCCCACATGAGTTTAGCCACAACCACATTTATGAAGTTGTCGTGAGGCGTCGCTGTGGTCCGTCTGAGTTTAGCCTAACCACCGTACACTAACTACCGACAAGTAAATTCACTTCGTCGATTTATGGGTTACCGAAAATTTCCTTACTCCTCCTATCGTCTGGCGAGTTTTGGCTAGTTTAAATCGAGAAAGTGTTGAGTACAGGGGTAGCACACAATGCTAATGTGTTGCTGATCGAAATTTCGGAAATATAATTTTTGTTTTGTTTTCGTTTTTGTGAGCAGATCATTGTTTTTGCGTGAGCATTAAAATATTTATACATATTTTTATTATTAAGTTGTATTTAGTAGAAATATTATAGTGACTTATTTCATTGCAAAATGCCCGGAGTGGTATATTGTTCTGTTTATGATTGTCGCAGTAAACTGAAAGAGAGACGTTTTTATTTAGATGCGCAAAAGACAAAATTAGGTAAGAAAAGAGGTAATTTAGTAGTATACAAGTAAACATTTTTTATTTTCTATATTATATTGCAGATGTGAAGCTTGGAAAAATGCTTTGGGTTTTAAAGGAAACCACCGATATGCCAATATAACGGTGGAACAATGTTATAATAGGATAAAAATTTGTAATTTGCATTTTTGCTTAATACAAGATCTGAATTGCTTGAAAGTACAGTTAGTTCTACGACTACAAATAATACCTATACTCCTCTAAAAGTGTTTACGACTGATTAAAGAAATATAAAAGTGTGGATGGGAATGCTCTGGTATAAGTTACTGCGGATACCTATACTTAAAAAGTGTTTATTGCAGCATTCCTGTAACACTTGCTTAGGATTTATTAAGATAAATGATCTAGAGGGAGAATCTACCGTTTTTATGAAATATAAAGATTATAGTGTTTCATCCAACATTTGTAATATGGTTGTGCCTCCCAAAATTTTTGTGGAACTAGTTATAGAATTGGAAAACACATTTATAGATCAATTTAATAAAATAGCCCCTGAATATGGTGTCGGTATGAACCTTAATAATAGCTTTAAGATTGTTAAATTGTGTCATCCTTGTAAAAATTTCCCAGTTGATAATTTTTATTCATTGTATACAAGATTACGTATTTATTATACACTGAAATTTGCTAATCGTAACATTAAAACTGAAAATTTACAGAAACAACACCCCAAACTAAGTATACTTAAACATTTGTAATCATTACTTCGGTAAACATAACAATCTAATCAATAATTTACTTTATCGAATCAGTAATACACGTATTTAACCACACGACTGTCATTCGTAACTGTTGTATTATGATAAAAGACGTGTAAGGCGCCAGAGAAAAGATGTACCAAAATTTTCAAACGTTCCGACGCAAGTGAATTTACTTGTCGGTAGTTAGTGTACGGTGGCCTAACACTATCACTTTACGAGCGTTTCGATAACCAAGTTATCTTCTTCAGAGAGTGGAGGTAAACTGAAAGTCTTTTATGATAGTTTAGTTTCATAATAAGAATTTTTTTAGTAAATACTTACTTTAGATGTGCATGCAACCTCAACAACATTTATTTTCACTAAATAGTTCAGTCAGTCAAGACAATCAATTGATTATAATTCCAAAAGTTTTCAAATTTTGACGTAAGGTCGGGAATGGTATAAAACAAACTATGAAATTTTGCAACCTGTTCCGAAGTCCGGAACATTGTTAAAAATGCAATAAATGATAATTTGCTCGGTGTTAAATATATTATTTTACATCACGTGTCAAATTTGCAACCAATTTAAGTGTACGGAACATTTTTTGTTATTAAAAATTAATGTTTTTCTTTATTAAACTAAAGGAAAACGTTCCAAAAGTTCTGCAAATTTGACAGATCTATCGGAAAAATTTACCGAACGACTGTACAAATTTGCAACTTTTTACGTTGACCGGAACATGTTTATTTATAATTTTTTTTAATTCGTGGACATTTTTTCGAGCAAGGCGGTCTCGGAATAATTACAAAAGTTTTGAAACTGTGTTGCAAACTTTGAAAACATCTATTCTGATGCATTTACAAATTTGCAACTTCATACGCGATCCGGAACTTTTGCAATTTTCTGGAAGGTGAAAAAATAATAAAATTACATTTTTGCAAATTGCATAAAGTTCCGGATCGCGTATGAGGTTGCAAATTTGTAAATGCATCAGAATAGATGTTTTCAAAGTTTGCAACCAAGTTTCAAACCTTTTGTAATTATTCCGAGACCGCCTTGCTCGAAAAAATGACACGAATTTTAAAAAATTATGAATAAACATGTTCCGGTCAACGTAAAAGGTTGCAAATTTATACAATCGTTCGGTACATTTTTCCGATATATCTGTCAAATTTGCAGAACTTTTGGAACGTTTTCCTTCAGTTTAATAAAAAAAAAACATTAATTTTTAATAACAAAAAATGTTCCGTACACTTAGATTGGTTGCAAATTTAATACGTGATATGAAATATTATATTGAAAATTTCCCCAAGTTTGCAGAATTTTTTTCACGACCATACAGCAAAAATTAATTTAATTGCAATTTTAACAATGTTCCGGACTTCGGACAGGGTTGCAAAATGAGATTTATTGTCGTCTCAATGTACCATTCACTTGACCGAAGTTTGAAAACTTTTGGAATTATAGTTAAATTTTCGAATTCGAATGTCAATAATGACTGGATTAAAACACTTATTATAATTATAACCTTAATAACAAATATGTTAGTTTCTTTTTCAAAAACAAAATAAACTCTCTAGAATACGTATAAAAAAATATTCTCCTTTATTCGATTCAAATTTACATAAACATTCTTAAAATTTTTAAAATCTTGCTACCAATTAAAGGAAAAATATCAATAATATTTTTACCTATAATATCATCTCCCAATTATGTCTTTAGCGATATTATTATTCCACGGATAACCAATTATCGGGTGCAATATTTATTGAACTTCGTATTTAAGAAAAGCGCCACATCAAAATTTATAGTAGTAACAATTAACCACCAATGCAAAGAAACTCCTTAAAGCATGGGCGTTGTATTGAGATCATACTGTGCTACGTGTTTACAGCCGTTCGAAATAATTTGAATTTGTGTGAAGAAAATCGGGGGAGTTCCTCTCTCCTCTACATTATTTTTTGTCAGCGTCACATGCATAAACTTCTATCTTATCTAATAATCAACATTAATATCGAAAATAAAAAGTAACTATATCATTTAAAATCTTTTCAACAACAAAACTCACGTGTTTGTTATCGAACTTGAAGGCATCCTCGTCTCGACATCCCAGGCTCCTCATATATTTCAAATAAGTCGTCGTGATTGGAAGCGAGTAATCAATATCGCCACCGCTGAGCAACAACTTCTTCTTTTGAGGTTCGTCGCCATCGATATCGTCCACGGGAGACCAAAGCTTCGGAGCAGTATCTTGGTATCGTCTTTTAACAGGACTACGAGGTGGATCTCTTGAAGTCAAGTTGCAAACGTCTAAGGGATTGTTGGATCTTCTTAGAGGTTCAGGTGTACTCGTGTGCATGGGTTTTTTTTCTGTTTGTTGTAGAGAAACTTGATCGGCTTGAAGTGGACTACACGATGCTGATAGAACTGGAACAAAAAGGACATGTTCGTAAATACAGAGTTGTTAAAAATTGTTTTTTCAAGACCGACCAGAAAATATACACTTTCTGGACAATTTTTCGTCCAGAAAATAACGTTTTGCCGATTGTTAAGAATTCAAGATAATTCTTAACAGACTTGCTTTGCTAAATAAATTGTGCATTTTCTTCGTTAATAACATTATTTATTTCTGAGTAAATTATCATTGATGACTGAACTTCTAAAAGTTTCTCTATATATCTATATAAAAAAAAATGTACTTAGCAACCGTTGTTATGATGAGATGTCATTGTTATTTTTATATACGAATTGTCAATATAATCGTAAATTTCTAAAAAAAGCGTATAATTATCAATTGTACTTCGACAATAAAGCTTATAATCAACAAAGGTTTTCTGCGAGGGACCTGAGAGCAAAGGGGGGAAGTAATAAAAAAGAAATACAATCCACTTGAAATATAGTATATTACGTAACGTGTGCGGAAAGTGACATTTTTCACACGAGTGGGAAGTATTGTCTCACGAGCGCAGCCGAGTGAGACAATCCCACGCACAAGTTATGTACACTATTTTTCCTACGACCACGCGATATACTTTTACCAAATTAGGCATGTATAATCTTGCTTGTTTATGTAGATGTGAGAGGTTTTACATATGTGTATTTGTAAATACTTTATATGGTTTTGATTACTTACCTTTGAAATTGGCCCAGAAAATTGTGATTTTTATGTTTTAATAACATGAAAGTCCAATAAATGTCGATATAAACACATTTTATTTTGGAGAATAAATAAACTGTTGTGTATATTTACTTAGCGCTTATTAGTATCTTGGACAAGAACCATAAGCTTCAACAGTGGGATGGCCGAGCGGTCTAGGCATCCGTGGGCTCGATTTTTGACAAGCAGTAGGGTGGTTCGAGTCCGGGCTCGGTATTTTTTTTTTAATTTTAAATGAAATAAATAGATTATATTATATTATTATATGGACAACTCAACTTAGGAAATAAGCATTTCACATATACATATTAATTTGCGGAGTAAAAAGACTAGCATTTCAACATTCAATTTGACAGCTTTTTTATCCGCACACGTACGGATAAGATTTTTTTCCGTACGCGTATGAATAAAGGTCACTTTCCATAGAACTAGTCAGTGCGATATATGTCACTTTCCTATGTGGTCGTAGGAAAAAATAATTTCTTCCCAAGCCATCGAATACTTGCCCACCGATCAAGACCGGAAAATGGACGCCAGGGACCGGAAAAAGCTTTTTATTAAGACCGACCAGAAAATATACACATTCTGGACCATTTTTCGTCCAGAAAATAACGTATCGAATATTTATGCCCACTTTCCACTTTACGTTGACTTTTAGAAATAAAAAAAAGCACACACAAACACGTAATGGTCTCAAACAAACATATAAATGATATTTTTACGTCGATGAAGCAATTAATAGTTGATTAAAATACAATATAAACACACAACTACACATAATCTAATGCAATACCGGCCATATTGACATCAGTAAACACAAGGGATATGACCTCACACGTATCATCGGTAGCGTTCGGATAATCCTCGGGTTGTGGTCGGAGGGTGCATTGAAATTTGAATTTTATTTTAAAATTTGGGAGTAATTTCCAATGGAAACTGGTTTATTTCCTATTATTAGTAATTTTTGATATCATATTTACTATTATAAATTAATGTCCAAGCAAAATATGAAATATGCGTGTACTCTATTGCTTGCTAGTTTTTTTTAATTTCAGGAGGTGTATTATTATCTTCACCATCATCACTGGTTATCACTTTCAATCATTTTGATAAATTAATTTTTGAAACTTGTGGAAAGTGTAAAATAATTTTAATTTGAAATTTGTACAAATATCCCTTTCTGCACCTGCCTACATGATTGTGTGGGTTAGGTTGAGAATTCTTTAATATAATAACTATAAATTCGTGAAATTTAACGTTCTGGAAGCGCTACATCGTTTGTGTAGGTAGACTCCGTTTCAAGTAAGAAGAGCCCACTAGAAGTTGCAGTCGTATGCGCGAACCAGCACCAGTAGCGTAACGTTTTCACATTTTGTACGTTAACACGAAATTAGAATATTGAAAATGTATCTATGGTTTGATCAATGATCTATAGTTTAAAAAAAACATATTTGGGAATACTTTAAAGCTTTTCGAGCTATTTTCACATACAACAGACACTGGTATATGAAAATACTTTATTATTAATATCGTTGAAATATTTATACCTCCAATTATTATTAACGATTGCCGATGTAATAGAATTATATAAATCACTGCCAGCAATCTCATATAAATTACTTGGCAGAATTCATTTATTTTTTAATGATTGTATACATTTCCATATATTTTATGACAATTGGAATGCCATGAGTAATATATTAGATTATTATACATTATTATTTGACTTATCGATGATATTTTGAAGGAATTTGAATTCCATGTTGAGCTGGTACAACTGGTAGGCCTTGAATGTGGATAATTTTTCCCTCAACGCCAACAAGTTTTTTAGGAGGCATCAAATAAAAACACAACACTCACAGATAAACTAGCTACACGTCTTAAAATATTCAAAAATCAAAAATATTCGACAAAAACAACGCCACGAGCCACGAAGCGACATAGATAAACAAGACCGATATTGGTTTCTGCGCAAGACAGTTTGCAAACTTCACGTGGCTTCTTCTTTTATGTGAAACGGAGGCCATCCACTTCGCTACCCAATAAGGGAGCTCAATAATATACTGAGATGGGTGAAGTTAAGTTAGGTCTATTGCCGTATCATGGGAAGTATCAGATATATTTAACTATTTTAACTTGAAAAATAATTTTAATTCTTTACTTTTAACAGAACCACATTAATTTGCCTGTATCTCAAAATCTAAAGCTGAAAGACGAAGTTTGAACATTTTTTTGGAATTGGTACGTTAACAATATCCTACATCAGCTCTGTATAATCTGTAAAACCATAAATTAGAAAAATAAATTAATAAATCTCTTACCGCCATTTTTTGTCCCATAACCATTTTCATCGTCTTGTTGAACGGGATTAATTACTGGAGGGACAGCGGGATTATTCCCTAAAGCTGGTCCCATGTGTTGTAAAGGTGCCACTGCTGGAGGTAGCGTAGGGCTGGGGCTGGGTGTCGGTAATAGTGACGTGGGTGAAGGTGATCGAGGGTGTTTCTGGCACTCGGTGCATCCGAGCAGGAAACGGGTGACGGCTTCTCTCGGTAGAAACGCATATGTCTCTGTTATCTGCAACAATACATTGTATCAATGTTGGATTATAGAATATGTTATAGTGAGAGCGCTTAATGAACTTGTTTTAGTTAATTAAATAATCAATTGCTCTCCTGAACAATATGACCGACCTGTCAATGTCATGTGTTCTGGAATGGTCTATACACATCTCTATACACACTTCTTTTTAAAAAATAATATTTCTTCGAAGCCGTACATTTTATCAATTTCAAATAAGGGTTCGTTTTCATTGGTAAATCAATTTAAAAATAAAAATTCAGTTCTTGTATTTGATAATTGTTGTCCCTGTATAAATTACGGATTGGTAACCACTGAGCAGAAACCACCCCTGGATTTCTGTAACATGTTTTCATTTCAAAACTTCAGAGACCTATAGCTCCGATACTAAGGCTCGTAATGCGAAATTTTTATTTAAACTTATAACATTATTTTGACCACAATCACTACCTTCCAAATTTTTGAAGTGGGTCTTATATGTTCCAAAAATTTTCAGAAAAAAAGGAACATCTTACAAGATCGGCCATATCACAAAACCCTTACAAACTAAAATTTATGTACCTAAATCGGTTCTATAATAATTGAGGCGTTCCATACATAAAACTCGCATATTGCGATATTAGCTCTAACTATGAGTTATATAAAGTTATGGGTACATCAACCACCATAAAACGACTATTATCATTTAAATTTAAAATTAATTTACATTTAAATATACAGGGTCTCTCAAGTTCCTCAGGAACTAATAGATATTTTAGGCTTCAGTTAATGTTACCCCAGCAATAAACATGCAAACATTATTTGGACAGTGATCATTCATTATTAGAGTGTTGAAAAAGTTCTATGAATAATAAAGTGACTACGACTATTAGCCTTGAACAGACAACGTCTTATATCGGGGCTAGTACTAGAGTACCACCAAGATTTAGCCAACGCCTCGGCAGATAACAATATTAGCCTGAGGTGGGTTAAAGGGCACGACAGGAGTAAAGTTAATCGCATTGCCGATTCTTTAGCCTGGGAAGCGACTGGACTAACGACTGGACTGGACTAACGACTTCGACAATGGGCTTGTTATCAATGAAACATTTTCTCGATATTTTTCACGTTATTTTGTGAAACTGATTCATCTAAATAGCAGGAAAACTTTTTAGCTTTTGAACTTTTCCCACTACTTAGATATTAGAGGTTGCAAATGGAGCTCCCTTAAAAAGCGACAGAACCGACTGTGACGTCACACTGCATATTGTGATCATCTGTTATTCGGCAGTACACATCTGCGCTTCACATAAGAATGCTGGTTCCAGCTGCAATATCTTTAAATTTTAAAAGTGTTTGTGGTTTTTGGTATTAAAGATGTATTCAGTAGATACTGGATTTATTAAAGCAGATTCTTCAAATTCATCTGAAGTTGATATCTACTTTGATAAAAACAAAGACTTTATTTACACTTGATTTTTGAATCGAAATTTAGAAACAATCTATTATACATTGTACATTTTCATATCTGCATCTGAATTGAATAGGAAGTCTTTTCTTAACTTCAGATAGGGACATCCATTGCACAAATGGGTAAAGGTAACCGGCTAATAACGGTATGGTTATTTGTATAATGCTACATACTCTGGAAAGTGGCACACCAAAATCGTCTGTTAATATCCTATAAGGTAAATTCAGTTTGATATTTTTTATTGTTTAAAGGATATCAAGCTTACCCTGCTCACATTTCTAAGTTAACAAGTTCACAAAAAATAATGAATGACTCTGAACTCCGAAATGAAGCTTTGGATATTTTTCTGTCGAATAAAATGTTCTATGTGGTATTTCTTCTGACTTATTAGTATCTAAATAAAATGATTTATTCGGATCCGGCAAAGTAAATGTGGAAGAAGAACTGCTAGTGAATATTGAACACTGTTCGTTAATGGGCTTCCAGTCTTTTTCCATTCGCGATTTGTTAGGGGACAATCTCATTGCAGTTTCTCTTTCAAGCCATTTTTATATAGAAAACCCCTCGCCTTCGCATTGCATCGCCTTGGATCGTACATAAGCCTTAATGCAAGCCTGAACCCCTATTTCCCAAGATATAGGCTCCATTAAATTCATTTGATTTCCTTCCTCTACTTGATTATCTTCAGAGGTTCTATTTTCTAAGCTTAACAATGTCCCAATGACAGATTGCTGTGCACTAGTTTGTGAAAAAGTTTTAAAAGCAATAAACTTATTATTATTATTATTATAGTTTGTGAAAAACGTGACCGTGGCTTTGAACTATGCGTTGTATCTCTATTTTTTTGACTTAAAACTTCTCGGTACAACTCCAGGTTTTGGTTTAACTTTTCCACCGTTCATTGCTTTAATGTACTTATATTTTTCTGGTGCATTCTTGGGGGGAGCCAAACAGTATTTATTTACCACTTTTTTCCTCGCTCATTATACAATAAAATAACGAAACAGTACAGAAAACAGTCGTTTTGGTGTTTTGTTTCTTACACAACACGATAGGTAATTACAATATACACAGTACACACCACCTCTTGACTCGCTGCGTTTCAAACAAACGTTAGGTATGGCATATGCAGTGTGACGTCACAGGTAACCACGCCCCGTTTTCGTTCAATACAATTTCTTCAATTAATTTGAGGGTTTAAACGTTTGCGGAAAAACCTAAAATTTTGGGAATCCGTTTAAAATGAGTTTTAGTTTCTATCATTGAAATAGAATTTTTTTCTTGAACAAGCCCATTGCGGAACTAGCCAAACGTTACACCCATGCTCAATCACTTAAAAGACAGGATGGAATCAAAGGATGCAGTCTTGCTAGGATCACCCTGGGCGACCTTGGGAAGCTGGCGCCGAAGAAATATTTGGCGATGACCAGGAAAAATCTACGTTTAACAGTAGGATTTCTGACTGGCCACTGTCAACTAAGGAAACACCTCCATACTATGGAGCTAGTGGACACACTCCTATGCAGGATGTGTGAACAGGAAGATGAAACTGTCAGGCATGTCTTATGCGAGTTATCGTCAATAAGAGAGTGTGTGTTCGGTGAGTCTTGGCCTACACCTGCTGATATAGAGATGTCTCCTAGTGACCTGTCCACCTTACTGGGAAGGACAGGATGGACGATGACCTAGGAGGACAACTCCTCGGGAGAACGTACAATGGGTCACATGTGGCCTAAGTGCTGTGAGCCTTCACTCACCCTCCCTTTTCTACAGATACAGATAAAGAAAGTGACTACGTAAGCTCCTGTACTATTGACTATAATATATATGTATGTATGTTGGTAGGTATTGTTAATCCGTTATTGCGTGACTTAAAGTCTTCATTTTGTATCAGTCGACTATAAAAGACAAGAGAATCGTCTGCGTAGCGACAGCTCCACACATTTATGACGAAGATATATATGAATCTGAATCCTTTTGTTTTAGTTTCTGAGCTTTATTGAATGTCAACTTTTCAATCGTGTATATTTTTAACATCGTCACTTTCTGTATTTGCAGACGTATAAAATAACCAAAACATATATGCAAGATACCGTGACATATTTCAAAAGCTTGTCACAAATAAATATTTATACGGGGATTTAAAAAGATACAATACATAGCTAAATGTGACAGACAACTATTTATTATTTTGGTAAAATTCACCCCATTGGCTACCTAATTTTTTTCTTCCATTATCACAAGGATGTAGAAAAAATAACGTACATCACTTGTGCCAAATAGACTCAAACCGATAATAGTGATTATGTTATTATTTGATAAAATTATCTCCTGATCGTAGAAAAAATATTTAACATAGCTTCTGCGAAAATTATTTATCACTCTCGCGTTGTAGTTGCTCGTGCTACTATCTATATCTCCTGTCTTCAAGAATTTGAAGGGTGGGTGACCCCACAGCACTTGGGCCACAACGTCGCCGGAAGTAAGCTCCCTCATGCTGGCTTGTGTTAGCCTGTATTCACCTGTATTCACCTGTATTCACCTGTACAGAAAACCTAAATTGAGAGAGTGTCGTACATTCACAAATAATGTGTTCGACAGTCTCATCTTCCTGTTCACATCCTCTGCAAAGTGAAGTGTCAGACAGACCCAGTCGTAGGTGGCAGTGACCGGTCAGAATACCCGTGGCTGTCTGAAGGTTCTGTCTGTTCATAGTCACGTATTTTTGGGCTACTTTCCTGTTCGGATACTGCAGCAGCTCCTTGGCAAGCCTGCAACCTTCTGCATCGTCCCATCTACCGTTAAACTTTTCAAGGGAGTATCCTTTATTAGGTCAATCATAGCTGACGCCGACAGACCATGAAAGTGCCAGGTCCCAAGAGTTTTTGGGAGGCTGCTTTCCTGTCTTCGGCAATGGTTACCTTTCGATTTACTGTGGCCCTTGATCCAGCCTAGAGTGACTTCGTTGTTGCTACAGGCTTCGATCAGGGACAGGTGACACTCAAGTACTAGGCCTGATGTGATACGTGGTCTGTTCAGGGCTAGTAGTGCTTGTCTACTATCCGTAAGGATGTGAATTTTATTACCTGTGGTGTTTCTTTTGGTAATCTCTTTTGTGGCGATGTATTGCTACTATATATTTCTCACACGTTTGTAAAGTATCACTCATGAATTTCTGTTATACTCACCGTTCGATAGGTCCGCTTCTGACCAGCGTGTTTTCCAGGACGTCCCTCCAAGTCGACATGAACGTTGTAGATAATATCGAAGAAATTTTCGACAACTGCAACTTTCCTGTATACTGGGTCCCCAGTTGAATTCTGCAACAATAACAAAAAAAGCCTTAATGTTTTAAAAGCATCAAAAAATCACAAATTATATTTTTTTTCTACTTATTAATCTCATTTTTTGCTGTATGGCTTTTAACCGGTTTAATAGCCTGTGAAAATCATGGGTTTTATCCAAAATCAAGCAAATTACGTAGAAAATAATAGTGAGGAACATACAAATGATGAAAAATTAAATAATTTGCAAGTAAACTGACTTTTGAGACTTGTTGATTGTTCAGAAAATTTTTCCTGTCAAAAACCAATAAATTCAGTTGAACATAGCACTTTTTAAATCATTTGCACCAGCTGGAAGAGTGTTACTAACAATAACGCTGATACTCGACAGTCTTTATAACTTTTTTCACTGGTCATCTTCACACGTACCTATATCAAACAATATTTCTACTTTGCCAGACCTTTTACAGAAACTTTTCACCTGTTATAACCATAGTAACAGCTACCGGCGGTATTTTCAAATGGATATCCAAGGGAAAGAATATTTTTCCTTTGTGCAGAAAAGGTCGTTTCGGGATCCAGAGGGATGGAGCTGCACCGCTGAGGTTTAGAGGGTGTAATAACCAAACCCCTCTCACGACCCCCAATTCCTTTCTGGAGAACGACGTCGGTCATATAAACCCCCGTTATCCCTCTTTCGTTGGCCACCACCATTGGCGTACAACAAACTAGTTTTATTCTATGAAAATAATTTTATGGAGGTTTTTAAATGTCTAATATAGACAATAAGATAGTTTTAATGAAATGATTATTAAAAAGAAATGAAAATGAAAATACCTATTGTGTTGAAGATACCACTAATGACAACAACAATAGTACTAGAATGTCTTGTTTTTATTTAAAGATGGGCAAAATGGTTATCCGTAAGCTTTAGCTTAGGTGCATCTCTTTTATCCTGTCAACACACTTATCAGAGCTTGTAGAGCAGTTTTACTCTGGCTAAGGTATTCAATCTCACACCATTATCTTAGTCATCTAGCTGTTTCAAATCTATGGTAAACGTAAAACGTAAAAATTAGCTTTTTAAAAAGGCATATTTTATATAATAAAGGGGGTACGTAATTAACTTATTAAGTACGACCCACAACTCCCTATTGCGCGAGACTATGTTTTCCTGAGCTCAGTTGTTGGCGGTGGAGTTGTGCCGAATCATCCTCAACCCTGAGGACCTCTGGTATATCCGGCCTGCTAGTCTCTATACAGCCAGACCCACTCTAGGGTCTCGGGTCTTCACCACCCATTCCCCTGCGATCCTAACCAGGACTGGTTTCAGTGAAATTAGTTTTCTCGTGATTTGTTTTCGTCAAATTTGGAAAAAAGATATTTTGTTCATTTAAGCGGAGTTTCTTCACTACCCTGGCAACCAAACATTTGACAACAACAAATCTCTTGAACTATTAATTAATTTTGAAGATTTTTTTTATTGTAGGTCAATTCTGTGGTAAATATTAACTTCTTGAAATAACGCTAAATAGTGTATAGTGTGTATTTTCAAGTGCCTATACCATGTGCTGAGTCGACCCACTTCGAAAGGGTTAACTATTACATAAGCTGCTGTTTGGAATGAATTTATAGCAAGATTTTGGGATTTGAAATTTTGGCGAATGCTCTAATAGTGCATTCGCCAACCTTGTAAGTATTTCTTACATAGCCACAAAGTCAGTTAAGGTTAACTTCAATATTATATTTATTGAATAGAATCAATAAAAAACTAATTTCATAACAGAAATATTACAAATTTAATAGTACATTTGTTAGTATCGTCAGGAGAAAAGTATATTAAGGTATATTTCTGTTTTGGAGTTATTATAGCAAGATTCCAACTAACAAACGTTGAAACAATTAATTCACAGTTATATATTGAAGTCGTCTAGAACCGACTTCATTTATTAAAAATAACATTGCTTAGAAGCGGAAATTACGAATTCTCTGGCTAATGGAAAAAAAATTGACAAAAACAATCCTTTCGTTATGCTATTTTCAACTACGGCACAAGCTTATTGTTCATGAAGGGCACATCAAGCTAATTGAATAATACATCGCTAATTATAGAGTAGACTGAATGCCTTTCGTAAGCGCTCTACTTGTAGGGCTACCTCGAGTTTCTTTCTATCGGGAGAAAAAGGGGTGAGGGACAGTGTTCGGAAGGAGTGAAGGGAGGAGAGAGAGAAAAAAACGGACGAGCAATGCAAAAATTGGATTATCAATTCATATACGTCTTCTCTGAGCTTTTTAGATTGCAGTCAAATTGATTGTTTTACTATTAATATTGAGTAATATTTGAGAGAGGGTTTAGTAATGGAAAAAAAAAACGGATTATTCATGGGTCAACAGTAAAAACACAAGGATAAATCGGATAAATTTCTCTTCGCACCGAAACAGTTTTGCCAATCACTAATTTTACGAGAAAAACTGACATTATCTAATGTCAGTTTTTCGAGCAAATTTAGTGATTGGTAAAACTTTGAGTTAAAGAGAAATTTATCTGATAAAAGAAAAGCTCGAGTGTTTTTTGGCAAGATAAATTAACGACAGAATATATGGATGAACAACAACAATATGTTTAAAATTCAAAAATCTGACAGACTAATTGACAGTTTTTGCAGTTTTGTCAACACTTAATTGCTGTGAAATTATAAGTAACCAAACTGGCGGCTCATTGTCATTGTGTAAAAGTGACGTCCGCTTACTAGATATTGAGGAAGAGAAGTTTTTATCCAATAAAAAAGGATGCACCTTTTTTATCGTCAAAGTGACAATAACATTTCCAGGTATATGACATTTTAACATTGGAGTTAATTTATCAACAGTAAAAACACAAGAGCTTTTTTTTTATCGGATAAATTTCTCTTTGCAACGAAACAGTTTTGCCAATCACTAATTCTACGAGAAAAACTGACATGATAAAATCGCGACACCGAAGGTGGAGCGATTTTATCTAATGTCAGTTTTTCGAGCAAATTTAGTGATAGGAAAAACTTTGAATTAAAGAGAAATTTATCTGATAATAGAAAAGATCGAGTGTTTTTTGGCAAGATAAATTAACGACAGAATGTATGGATGAACAACAAAATAATTATCTTTATTAACTTGCGACTCATTGTCATTGTGTAAAAGTGACGTCCCCTTACTAGATATTGAGGAAGAGGAGTTTTTATCGCGATAAAAAAGGATGCACCTTTTTTATCGATGTCAAAGTGACAATAACATTTCCAGGTATATGACATTTTAACATTGGAGTTTATTTATCAACAGTAAAAACACAAGAGCTTTTTTTTATCGGATAAATTTACGAAACAGTTTTGCCAATCACAAATTTCACGAGAAAAACTGACATGATAAAATCGCGACACCGAAGGTGGAGCGATTTTATCTAATGTCAGTTTTTCGAGCAAATTTAGTGATTGGAAAAACTTTGAGTTAAAGAGAAATTTATCCGATAAAAGAAAAGCTCGAGTGTTTTTTGGCAAGATAAATTAACGACAGAATATTGAAATTATAAGTAACCAAACTTGCGACTCATTGTCATTGTGTAAAAGTGACGTCCGCTTACTAGATATTGAGGAAGAGGAGTTTTTATCGCGATAAAAAAGGATGCACCTTTTTTATCGATGTCAAAGTGACAATAACCTTTCCAGGTATACGACATTTTAACATTGGAGTTAATTTATCCGTGTAAAAACATCAAAACTGTGGATATCCAGATAAAAATTTTGGCAAAGTATTTGTAAAGTAAAAATCCTACTAGGAAAACAATCAAAAATGCGATAAAGAGCAAAAGTCTGCCACCAAAAAGAAAATTTAACTCAAAAAATTGAACAGTTACAATTTTTTTTGCTTAATTTCAATTTCCTGTAACAATTGTCATATTTGAGTGAAGCATTTTATCAATCGGTGTCAAGATAGATTTCATATAATACCCTTCTTGGTGTGCGTCATCGATTGTTAATGTCCTTCTAACACATTACGTTGGAAGAAATGTAAAAAAAGGCAGGTCTGTGATTAATCCTAATCAAAATATCACAAAAATGGACCGCTTAAACGTATTACGTTAAATCTTTTACTCAAGTTTTATTCAACTAATCGTTGATGTTTATAATACGTGCAAGCGCGAACTATAAATCGGGGAACATGACATATTCAAAATAGGATGCAGACGTACCTTTGATATTGGAAATGTGTCTTAGGTACGTCTTTTTCTACTGTCCCTATGACAGTTCTCGTCAGGTCTGTACTTTGTTGTTTACTGTCAATTATTATTTATGGAAAGTTAGTAGGTATTAGTCTTATTACCTATTATATTTATTTGAATAATACAAAAATATGCATAGATCCACGGAAAAACATCAATATTTTGAAAGTTCTCAAGTATTTTCAGTTAAAAAAAGAAGCTGGAAAGTTACTTGTCAAAGAGTAGACCGTTCACCAAGAAAAAACATCTACTTCTCGAGCTGTATGCCCCGATAGATAATGAAATACATTTTCAAGTTAAATTAGACAATATCACTTGTATACCGGTTTCGACGTATTTGCGCCTCCTCATCAGTACAAGGTAGATTGTGTTATTTCTTGTTAGAACACGTCAGATCAGTAATTCGGTTAAAAAATCAGTGTTTCTGAAGAAAAAACAGATTTAGAACACGATCCATAGCAGAAATGAATATATTTCCAAATACGTGGGTCTACAAAACTTCCTGTTTGCGACAGTTTTCGCAATTTTTATCGAAAGAGATGTAAACTTGAAAAGCATCATACTCCAGTCGAAGAATTAGCAAAAATTATGGAATATTATGCTTACAGCAAGGAACAAAAACGGGGAGAGCAACAAATAGTCAAGTATCATAAGCATATGCTTTGTTAAATAAAAGTTCTCTGATTTTATTGAAATAGTCATGTCGAATTATACTCGAAAAAAAATTGTGATCAAGGTTTTATTCAAGTTGATCGCTCAAGAAATTTTTGATAAAATCACTCGCTAACGAATCGTGATTTTGTCAAAAATATAACAACAAACTTATATAACTTACGAAAATTTTACCGACAAAATTTGTTCACTTTTAATATTAAGTATATAAAAATAAACATATCACAAAAGCAGCAGCCTTATTTTTTCATGTAGTGTACCTCAAATTGAAAAAAAAAAACATTATATTCCGCTTCTGTTAAGAATCATACACAAGTAGCGCCACCTTTTGCAGTGGGTAGTAAACTTTCCCCTACGACTTTAAGAGCTCGGCGAGATAGGGATGATTTCGCCGAACCTTCTTTCGCTTATCATCAGATGTCGCTGCCGTTGGAAATGATCGATATCACTATACGAGGGGAGTTAAAATATAATAGCGCATTTAGTAGCAAGGGGTTTACAAAATGTATATTAAGAAAACTATAATAATAGTTTACAAGATAAAAATAGAAAAAAAATGTATTTATATTTCTACATTTAAAATATGAATGTCATTGCCAGCGATGAGTAATGTGTAAAAGTATTTAATAATAATGATTCCTCCCATCAAAATATTTATATAAGTGACCTAGTAAAAAAAACAGGTCAACTCCTTTCGAGTACTGGTTTCATGTAGAAAAAAAAGCAGTTCAAGTTTGCAAGAATTAAGTATTTCGTTGAAACATTACAAATAAATATCGACAGATTGTATCGCTGCTTATCGAGGGGGTTCTAAGAATGGGACAACCTGTGACAAAGACGGAGGGAAGGGTTGAATAATACCAAAAATCGTGTGACGTGTTTCATAGATGGCCCCTGAGTGGCTTAACTGTTTTTGCTGCGAAAAATTGCTAACCTCGATAAGTTTTATTATACAACAGTAACATTTGGCGGGGCTTTAGCTAGTCTATTATAAAATAAAACTGTAGCAGGATCCTCTTCTTACTAAGCCAACGTGACAACTGCGCCTTTTGAATGACCTACCCTTTGAGGTGTCCGTTGGAGTGATGTGACACGTCAAAACTCTATTTCATTTACCTACCGGTTTTTCTCATTCGCGTTTTTTATTGACAATCGCCCTTATTTTATATTTTTAAAAACATTTTTTATTGCTAAGTTTTTGTTACCCGGAATAATTTCCTAAAACCCAACCTTCCGACAATATTTATATAACAAAACTTATTTAGTAGCTAGAAATTTTCATTTGAACCTTAATAACTTTAAAAAACAAACCTTCACTTACTACTTCCGACTCAATTCCAATAAATCATAGCCCGTACATGATGCCTTCGAGTTGTTTAGCGAAAAACGGAAGTAAAACAAAAAGATCGAACGGCAACAGGTGTGTTAACCGTTTTAAACTTGTATTTTTCTTCCATTTGAAAATTCTATAGATAATAACAATACGAATAGTTCGAGAATCTTTAATGTGGTTGAAATGCAATAAGGTTCAAGAAAAAATAGCCGAGTCAAAACCACACAATCTATTTTAATTTCGCATAAAAAAAGGATCTCCTTTCGGTAGAAAGTAGAATAACATCATAAAATGTGAAATAAAAATAACTTTATTGAACAATAGCATTGAAAATCAAAATTTGACGTCGATTTTCGTGCATCGATGTAGTTCTGCTGAAATAATTTAAGTTGAAAGTAGAGAAACATGTTAAAACAAATGTTTAATAATATGTTTTTTCTACTCCTATACTTTAAGTTGTTAATTAAATATTAATTTTCAGTTACATAATGATACTCATTATAACACTGGTTTTCATTATAAAACTGAAAAATTGACCAATAGAAATCTAGATTTTCAAATACCCAAGTAGGCAGAGTCAATATTTTCTGTAGAATGTTTGACAGTGTTTTATGACAGTTTAAATTTTTTGCGTTAGTTTTTAAAAGAAATGTCGAGCAGCAGACCAGTGCTGCCAGATGTATATAATTATCGAATGCTATAACTTTGATTTGTCAGATATTATCTATGGTCAGATATAAAGGCAATGTCTTCAAATAATATTTATCAAAAGGACGATGAAGACGATGTCGAAGTTTGCTTTAATTTGTTTTTTTTTATTTTTATGATTTTTTACTGTGATTACGTTGAGTTAATGTTTAGAAGAGTGGATGAGTAGAATAGAATATGTTTTTTTCCTTTTTTTTATATTTTATTACACAATTTATGTTTTTAAGTTTTTATATTATACCAAAAACATTTTATTATCAATAAAATAAATTTTTAAAAATTCGTGCATAATATTTTCTTATTAGGGCCCTTTCTTTAAAAAATTATTCTGTGTGTAACATAATTTTCTGAAAAATTCGATAATTTTGTCAACGCTGCTCGATAATTTCTTACCTCACGTCTGGCAGCACTGCAGCAGACCGAAAATACTTAATGACCAAGGCAAATACATTTAAACTTATTATTTTTGTTTACAATAATTTATTACTAATATTGTATACATAACATACTTATACGCTTTATGCTATATATTCAACCATTGGTCCCGTGGCGCAGTGGGTAAAGGCGCTGCATAAGGTTTTTTTTCGATCTGTACATTCCGGGTTCGAGACCCGGATAGTACAATTTTTGTATATATTTTTTTTAATCAATTTTCTTCGTAGAAAAATAGTGTATGCAACTCTCATGCAATGGTTTTTAATACACTCGCATTAACCATACATAAATTTTGCAGTACCTATCTAAGTATAATAAAAATAGTAGTAGAGTTTAAATCCTTGGACCCAACGTTTAAACTTCATACAATAATTCATAATTATGTCGATAGTTTGTAGATGTAGATATTTATCATTGTGTATAATAGCAAGGGTTGACTTCAACATTGAAAAATTGGCCCGTAATGTTGAATATTTCATTTTTAACAAAGGTCTAGGAGGTATGCAACTACAACATTTTCTGAGAAGGCTCATGTTTTGACTCTTGCGATAGTACAATAGATATTTACGTAACTAGTTATGAAAAGAGCGATATTGTTCAACAAGCGTAATATTTGCCAAAACGAGCGCTAGCGAGTTCTGCAAATTACGCGAGTTGAACAATGTCGCTCTCTTCATAACGTGTTTACGTACAACGTTTTATCTAATTCCGCGCTTTCATAATATTTAATAAAATCTTCAATTACAATGATAATATTAAAGTGGATTCAAATGGCGTTAGAAGTATTGTTACTATGATGTATTCACCCAGAAAATTGACTTACTTTAAATAACTGTGTCCTGAATAATGTTGTTTTCAATGTTTATAAATCTTAAAATACCATTGAATTAAACATAATTGTAACATAAACAGTTACGTAAAGTTTTTACATAACTACTTTTCATAACTGATATATGAAGGTTATGAAAAATGTGACGTTACCTAACGTCAAGGAGTGACTTTAAGTGTCACATTTGATAGCGGAATTAGATAAACAACGTTTATATGCATTTATTACGAATTTCAAAGCACCATTCATATGTGAATAAAGTAATTCGCGATTTTTTCAAAATTAATTAATATTTGTCGAATTTTAAACGATTTGCGATAAAATAGTATGCTTAGCTCATAGGAAAAGCCCAGTGGCGGATTAGCGTAGGGGCTAGACGGGGCTTAAGCACCGGGACCCGTGATACATAAAAAATGTTACGATGAAGAAAAACTGGAAAAAAAATCAAAAACTTTATTCCACTATTGTAAATAATGCTCGTTGGTGAAGTTTTTGTATTCTTTTTTCTTATTTTAGTTCGATTTAGTCCCGTACCCCGCCACTGCAAAAGCCTAATATTCATGGACTCTGTATCTAGGAATGTTAGGCTTTTCCTACTCGGTAAACAATGTACTATTCTTAAACCTAATTGACTAAATACCACAAAACGGAGATATTTTGAGTTGTGTTTCGAATGAGCGATATAACTACATTAATACAAAGTTTCACTCTTGTTAACGAATTTGAAAGCCAGCCCTTCTCGTAGAAGATCAGAACATCGTACAGACTTTCGTCTAAAACTCAGCCCTCTTGATCTCCGCGCTTCGACAACTCTAATCCCCAGCGAATTCGTTGAAAAGATTACTCTCTCACTTTTCAGTGGCTGTTCCTATTATTAATATCCTAGGAGTTACCATTTTTGGAAATAATAAATAGAAAGTTTTTAGAGTTTTCTACTTTATTTACAGTTTCCTGCAAATGAAAATCCAAAAATTAAGACCATTCACTACGAAGCAACAACTACTTCCCTGGCTATATGCCACGAAGGACATTGAATTAGACTTCAAAGTTGGAGTTGGTATATCTGCAAGATAGAGCCAACCATTTTAGTTTGCATGTCGAATGGACAATCCCAACTAAGATTTTAAGTCGTAAAACCGTAAAACTGACTATCTAGTCAACCTTCAAGTCATTTTTACTAGTCGTTGTTACGTTCTAAATACGTCGTTAACACGTAACCACTACCAAAATGGGAAACACATTTGTGGTAACTACAACGTCGTGAAACGTTGCAGTGACGGACACAAAGACGTAATAATACCGTTTCAACGACGTCATAATAACGTAATAAAGTAGTAATTCTGACAACATAGTTTCTATCCTCCTCGGCGATACGTGGAACAAAATTTTATTTCTCTATCTAAAAAACACGAAATTATTACCAAGGATAGGTTATAGTTCCTAAGACTAGAGTATTTATGACTTAAATTGTTAGTTGGGATGTCACTTCTATTTGAGAGAATAGAAAGAAGGTATCAATTCTCTACCTTATATCAGAAACAATAATTCCCAAAACTTTGGAAAAAAACAATTATTTTCTTGTAAAATACATGAAAACTTAAGAAGTCTTAGGTCTTGAAACAAGTTATATTTTTACATTTTTATCTTATTTTTTTGGTCAAAGCTTCTATTAAACCATTTTTATCTATCATTTACTTATTTATAATATATTTTTTGAAACTTAAAAATTCATTAGTGCCGCACCTGACTTTGTTATCCAACGACTGAAGAACCGCAATCTCTGTCCGGGTTTACACAGGATACTGGCATGCAGGAAAATTTCCTAGAGCCCATATCCTGTCGAAGCCGTTTCGTTGCGGCATTACCTGGAGTTTCTCGCCGGAGTCGTTTCCACGTGATTGACAGTAGGGCGATTTTTTTATACTATATAGGAAAACCCGAGGAAAAGGACTTCAGGATCAGGGATCTGGAAAATGGACGGGATAAGAGTTATTGGCGGTAGTTTTGCGGATATTCCGAACAATCCTGATCCCGATTTAGTTTGATTTGTTTTAAATCTGCACAGTGGGCGATGTTTATATACACAGAATGTCTCCTTTTAAAGAGATATTTTATTTAAAATAAACCTTTAATTCTTTAAATATTCAACAGATTAAATGAGCAATTCACAATCCAGGACATACACTTTTAAACCGATTATTTTGTTTTAAAACAATAATAGCATCAGCCATCCTTTGCCGTTACGTCATACATTGTCCAGCTTGCTCTCTCATTCATGAAATGGATAAGACGGAATTATGACGTCATTAACGTATTTCTTATCTAAGGTCGGCATAAATTTTATCTGTTACTTTTGACAGTTCAGTTGTCATATTTTGTCATATTTTAACATATTGTATGTCATTGATTTTAATTTTGAGGTTAAGTGTAAAATAACATTCAACAAATATAAGACATACGTGAAACGGCAGAATACGTCACCGATTATGATGTAACGGCAAAGGATGGTTGAACAAACTATACTACCCGCAACAGTCAACATCATCCAGAAAGAACATGAGTAGCACAGAGTGGTGGGAAATCTAACCAGATGAAACAGGATACAGATTGAATAGAGCTTTAATTTATCATACAACTTAAATGGGCAGTTACTAAATACGGTTACCAGCCATGATGACCTAGGTATCTTAGTGAACTCAAATTTATCGTGGAGTGAACATGTTGTGTTCGTATGCAACCGCGCTAAATCCAGACTCTATCTGATACAAAAATCGTTCTCTAGAGTGTCACTTGAAACTTACTGTAAACTGTACAAATGTTACGTGCGTCCTATTTTAGAATATGCGGGTCCTGTGAGGTATCCTGGATCTTATTCGCGACCAAGTTTTATTAGAATACGTGCAAAGGAGGGCTACTAGACTTGCATTCGGTCGCGTAAGGCCTTCCTATGAGGAGCGACTGACTGGGGCGAATCTCATCTCGTTTCAAGACCGTCGGCTTCGGGGAGACCTGATATTATGTTATAAAATCATTAAGCACAATTTTGGTGATCTTCAATCTATGTTTCTATTCAACACTGATCTTAGACTGAGAGGTCACCCATTTAAACTTATAAAGGAGTCCTTTAGATCCCGAGTAAGACAGCACTTTTTACCAAACAGAGTGTTTGATGTCTGGAACAATCTTCCTGATGATGTTGACGCACCATCAGTTAACACATTTAAGAACAGGATTGGTAGACTTCTATTTAATAGTTAATAGTGCGCATTGTTGCATTTATCATTTATCTGAATTTGTTTTATTTATATCTTTTTTCGCTGTATACTTGTTGCGGAAGAGAGTAAAAAAGCATTACATAAGAAAGTAAATCGGGAACTGGCTGGATAAGGAACACTAACTCAAATGGAAGCTGACACAAGAACACCTCCATACCAAAAGTTGACGCATTAAGGTAGACAATAAGTAGATAACATAGAAAATGGTACCAAGATTAAGTTCTAGTGCCAAGGCTGTTGAGCACAACCCAAAAGTATGGATGAGTGAAGACAGTACCGCCTGAATTGGCAACCTTCTTTTAGGAACTTAGTAAATGAGGAGAATCCGGTAAATCTTTTAGATCTCACCTAAAAAGATACATACAAAGAATAAAACGTGCTTTTGCAGTCACCGATTAAAGCCGCCTATTCAAAACAAAACCTGGTACGCATCTAACTCCGTACGGTAAGAAAAATTAAAAAAAAAACGCCGGTTTGATCCCGAAGTTGTAAACGGGAAAATCATCCGGCGTTCGTTATCCACTCAACCGTACAACTCTGTCGGTATAACAGCGATCTGTCGCGCTCGCATTAATATTGCAAGAGACGTGCCCGATTGTCTAACGAGGGAGGCGGATGAGGCGGTCGTCGAGGGTGAGGGGCTAGGCGGTGTCGGTTTTGTGAAACCGGCAACGAGGGACCATAAACGGCGGCGGTAGTTTGAGCACGCGGGAATGGGTCGTCGGGTGGTTCGTGCCCCTAGAACACCACGGTTGTTTTGTACAGAACCGGTTGACAGGTCAAACTGTACTGATAAACAACGCAGAGACGGGTTTATGTTTATTAATGAAATTGAGTTAGGTACAGGGTGTTTATTTATATAAAATCGAAGTTAATTTATACGGGAAGTTGGAAAATTAATTTCAGCGAAACTTTCAACCTTAATTTTTATTGCTGCCAGACAATTTTGTTTATTAATTACATTAGGTTTTTCCAGAAACTGTCAGAGGCATACACATTGAAAAAAGCGTTCGTAGAAATAATTGGGCAGTTGGTGGTTTAAAAATGTTAAAAGGAAGAAATTTGCAGTTTCAAAATAAATCAGAATACTTCGATGACCGGGATAAAATTTTTAGTTAGAAGCATGCGCATTGTAATGCTGTTGAAAGTGTCATCTTTTTGGTACTTGGTCTTTGAACACAGATCTTTTTGTATTGAATACTTCTTTTATTGTTAAAAAAAAAAACAACGAAATAGCAGAAAAGTACAAACATACTTTGAATGTCGACCAAAATCAATTCAATCAGGTGAGTAGGAGTAGGTATGTCAGTAGCCGTATGTCAGTAGCTTTTACATGGGGAGGGTTTTCTAATAGGTTTAGAAAGGAACGGCTTTATTGAAGGCGCCGTCTTAGGCAAAAAAATCTAGTGTCACGACCTAAAGCAATTTTTCAAGTTCAAGAAATAATGTTACGTTTTTTTTATTATTTGTTTGACTTGGCTACATCTAAAAGTATTTTTAAACATCGTTTTTCGTTCTGCCCCCTTCTGCTGAAATGGTTATAACCATGTATATATATTTTTTTAAAGGAGCCGTCCCTTCGCCGGCACCACCTCAGCCTCTTGGGCTTATTGTGGATTCTCCTAACATTCTGACTACAGCCTATTCAGCCAATCCGTTCCCTGTATTAGCTCATACAGGTTCTTTACTGGTTGGTTGTAGAAGTCTTCTGGAGTCATTTGGGGTCTTCCATTTAGTTTTTGCCTCCTGTGGTCCAGAGTCTCACAGTTGCATAATATGTGCAGAGCTGTTTCAGTGTCCTTTTTGCATCTCCTGCATGTGAGGTCTCCGTTATACAGCCCTATTTTGTTCAGGTGCTCCTTTGAGGGAAAGTGTCCCGTAAGAAGCCCCGTTATGGTGCGTAGTTTGTTCCTGCTCATTGAGAGCAGTTCTTCTGCTACTTTTTCCGATAGTTCTTTCATGAATTTCTTCCCATGTGTTTGCCTGGGCGTATTCTTCCAGAGTTTTATGGATTGTTCTTTTACCTATCGTTTTAACCATGACCTAGTGGAGCATCTGGAGATGCCCACAGATGGTTCGGATCCGTTCATCAGTGTTGACGATCCTGCTCTTGCAAGTTCGTCAGCTTTTCCATTGCCAGGGATTCCTTTGTGTCCTGGGACCCATCCAGTGTTACACTGTTCCGAGTCGCCAGTCTTCTAAGTTCTTCGCCGTATTCCCATACCAGCCGAGATGTTAACTGTATATTAATTTGGGAGCACCTATTTTAAAAAGTGATAGATGATTGAAAATTGAAGCTTTTATTAAAACAGAAAATCAATCTCACAAAAGTAAATTTAACCTCTTCAGTTTAATTATTCACAATTGTTGAGGAATCTATTTCTATTGCCACATCCCGATGAATACTCATATTGCGGCAGTATGCTTATAAAAAATTATTGAACCTTTATTGTATTTTCTATGGGGAGGGTTTGAACCCCCAACCCCCCCCCTTATATACGTCCCTGAGGTATGTCATGTAAATGTCATGCGTCAAGCTCCTTACTGTTAAAATATTCTGCATAAAAAGTTCGAGACGCAGAAGTTTTAGCGTTACTTCATATAACGGTGGAAAATTGAATGCTACTGTATACGGTATTCTTTTTCTGTACCAAACATGAATTTTTTTTTGAAAGCATCTAAGTACTAGATTTCACCATCATAGCGTTGTAGCCAATACTATATCGCCAATTATTAAAAATAAAGAAATTATTTGGACCAAGAATTGCTGCTAATGGTTTATTTAATCGATATCCTGATTGCAGCATTACCAAAATTCATACAATTAATTCTAAAATAATCTAAAATTACAATCCTTCAAACATTATACAAATTTACTGTTTATCATCGTTTATATTCTGACAGCATTAATATTTCTTGATTATGGTCGACACGTATTAAGTTATTTGCTATTTAATTTTCGGAAATAGAAAACAAACACACTATATTTATTATCCAAAAAGCTTTTTCACGCGAATTCATTCATTAATTCGTTTGGGTTGACACTTGAACTGAATCTTTGTACCAATTCCATTGTTACCTACTTCTAGTCTTTTATATAGGCCACTAGCTTGACTATGGATTCAGTAGTTGTAATGGTCCTTGTAAGTTGTCACAGAAGTAGAGTAAGGGTAGGGTAAGTAGGGTAAGGATAGGCCAATTCTGTCGATTTTATTGTATAATTGTACAATTCGTTATAATACATAATTAACAGCTTGGATGAATAATGAACTCCTTTCGAGAATTTCATCGTTGACCTATGGTAAAAATAAATTCGTGAAAATTATTCAACCCCCTTTAAAAATTTCATCGTACGCACAAGATATCTCAATTTCAACGAATAAATTGATACCTTATCAAATAAATTAACTGTTTTTAAATATTTGATCGGACGTCCATGGAAACATTTACAGATATATTTACACCTTTTGAAAATTGTATCGTACGCCCATGATACCCGGTGATGGTTGCGCGGTGACAGTGATCGTTGGGCAGAGACAGTGAAGTCACCAACCCAAAAAGCTCATGCTAGTTGGAATCTTAGTCACTTATAACTTCATATCATTCTAGTGTCATAGTAAAACAGAGTGAATTTTGGCGCTGGTGTTCAATTGGGAAAAGTAGAATTCGATAGATGGCGCTCTGAAATGTCAATGTCATCTTAGCAACGAGTAAAACAAATCAGCTGCCGTATAAGCCCTTTGATATTTAACTGGTTTTATTTTGCTGTTTTGCTAGTCTTTAATTTTCTTTTTGCTTTGTTTTGTTTCATTTAAGTTGCTTGATAAAAATTTTAAAAAATTGGAAAACTAGGAGCGCTGGCATTTCATAGTGAATACATAAAAACTTCATTACTGTCATTTTATTTTGTTTATAAATAATCGTTAATTCATTCAAATACGAAAATAAAAACACTAATTTATATATACAAATATTATACGAACCCTCCAGATGTTCTTTTCAAGTTAAGCCCCTGCTCAAAATTCCCCAATCTTTCATTCTCTCATCTTTTACGATAAATCATCCGTACTTCGGGACGAAATGTTCTCTCGTTATACCAGATCCACTTCGCAGTTGGAAGGCAATAATACAGCAATCCTGGGAGGTTTATTGACGGTGCCGTGGTATGTGTGTGTATATATATATATACGATGTACGATGTTGACATTCACGTATATGGTCTCTCCTTTCAGGAACATCAACGCTTTTAAGTTTTGGAAAGGATGCTCTTATTATATACACATGAGTATTAATATTATTATTTAAACTAACTAATTAATTCCACTCTTTAATGAAAAAAAAAATTAAAATTTTGATATACTTCTTGATAAATCTTTACTGTAATAGTACTTAATATTTAAATATTTATTGTTCATTTGGTAGCGCTAATAACCTAAAGGGTTGATGCGCTTTATTTTTCTTAAATAAATAAAAAAAAAGTAGAACGTGTCGCGGGACACACGGTAGGAACTTTAGTTCCTTTTAAGCAAAAGTTATGTAATACATTTGACGTTATAGATAAACAATTTGCATATTCTTTGGTGGTTGAGTAGTAAGCACACCAGACTCTCACGCGGTAGACCCGGGTTCGATTCCCCGCGAGGAATTTTTTTTATTGTTAATTTTATTTTCAAATAATCATTCTGCTTGATATTAATAACGACAACAGGTAGACGTTTGAAATATTTAGCAGAATATTCATTATTATAGATAATGGTACGGTACCCTCCATGAGGGAGTCCGACTGGCAACATCTACTTATAACAGCATCGTATATTTGAAAAAGGAAACCGTAGCATTATACAAATTGGACATTCGTTTACCACAAAATTAGTGGAAACATAAAATTGAATTGTTAAATTTTTAATTTGAAGTTATATTACAGTTTATAAAAATTTTTATTTTCTAGATTTTTTCCTAAGTGGGTCGTAGAAAAAATATGCTGCTCGACTCGTGTGGATTGTCCAT
The DNA here is from genome assembly GCA_910591675.1 of Galerucella calmariensis. NCBI lineage: Eukaryota > Metazoa > Arthropoda > Insecta > Coleoptera > Chrysomelidae > Galerucella > Galerucella calmariensis. The sequence goes on from CAJUYG010001293.1 coordinate 72,764, forward strand.
ATCGCACTTGAACGATTGAGCACTCCGCCTACGGCGTCGTGCTCCATCTTCGTCCTCGTGCGATATGGCCATCATATCCACACTAGTTGCACAAACTACAATTTCTTTCCAAATATGCCCTTTTACATTTAAAAACTACCTGCCAAATGTCAAATCAATTTATCAATCCATTTTAAAGTTATCGAATTAAAACATTCAAGTTTTCAAAATTTCAACACCCTGTATTTCGAAAAGTAGCTAGACCCATTAATCGCGCAAAAAAATTATGGAAATAATAGTAAAAATTTATCCGAACAAATTCAAGTAGATCACTAGCACTGCGAATACCAGCTTTGCATATAATTTCAATATAGCATCGGTGGTTCAGTGGTTAGAATGCTCGCATTGCACGCGGGCGGCCCGGGTTCGAATCCGGGTATGAGCATATTTATTATTATGTATCGCTGCTTCGTAAACGAGAGAGAGACTAAGGAGGCACAAGCACGCAAAAGCAAGGCACATAACGAAGCAATGTAACATAACGCAGCGTAACGTAACGCGTAACGGTCAGATCTTTTGCGTCGCGACCCCTGGTCGCTCAAACATAACCTGGCATAGAGAACTAAAGTTCCAAAAATTATTTGTATATTGAATCATGGTTTAATATTTTTGGCTAGACCAAATAGTGACCTAACTTGTAGATGCAGATGTACCTACTTAATGTAGATATATATTACAAATATTAAAAAGCTTAGGTATTATCAGTCCTATGGGGATATCCTGGATATCTTTTTCCCATTTAATATCAGTATTAATACCGTTGGAGAGTGGAGTGGAGAGTTCCCCATACAGTGCTATTCAAAAGTCCTCTCCCCCCTAGTATCTTTTGAACGGCTACACTTACATTAATAAAATTTTGAGGGTGAAAATAAAGTGTTGTAAACTTCTCTACGGATGGTAACAGGTGACGCAATAGTAATAGATGACGTCACAGTGCCACTCTGGCCAATTATTTTAAATAGGACCTTATGGCAAGTGATATCTCGTTTGAAAGGCATTGACATTGGCTACATAGCCATATTAATTTTGTTTGGGTTTGAACTAATTTTGACGGATAAATTAAATAAATACCAAAATTATTATTTCACATTTAAATATTGAGATTTTTCAGTCTGCCTCTGGTTAGTTGTCAAAAAATTGACGTTTTTAATTTAATAGTATTTGTTGCTTTGCAAAGTTTTTCTGAATATCTTCTAAATAGTTTAAATATTTAATTTTATTATTGTTTAACGAGACGTTTAAGAGTTTACATAGGCAAAATGGTACGTACTCAAGCCGACAAAGTAGCAGCTATCTTAATAATTGGTGAATCTAGAAATAATCTCCATGAAGCGGAACGTTTATTTATTGAGAGATACCCAGATCGCCCTATCTCGAGAACTTATTTGAGGGAGCTTCTTCACAAGTTTGAAGCAACAGGTAGTTGACCTCGGTCACCAGATCTGACACCATTAGATTTTTTTCTATGGGGGTAGGTACTTGAAATCCAATGTTTATACTACGGCACCAGATAGCATTGGCGTTTTGAAAGAAAGAATTATTGAAGAATGCAATGCAATTTCATCTGACACATCCGAACGAGTACGACGAGAGTTTACTATGTATTACTGTCAGGAAGTAGACGGAGCACATTTCGAACACTTGCTATAAATAAGAATCCATTGTTGATATTTGATTAATTAAATAAAAAAAAATAATTTCAATAATTTTGGTATTTATTTAATTTATCCGTCAAAATTAGTTTAAACCCAAAAAAAAATTAATATGCCTATGTAGCCAATGTCAATGCCTTTCAAACGAGATATCACTTGTCATAAGATCCTATTTAAAATTATTGGCCAGAGTGGCAGTGTGATGTCATCTATTACTATTACGTCACCTGTTACCATTCGTAGAGAAGTTCCAAATTTTATTAATGTAAATGTAGCCGTTCAAAAGATACGAGGGGGAGAGGGGACTTTTGAATAGCACTGTATTTATCTGTTCATTGACGACTCCACATTGTGGGTCTCCTAATTGCCTTCTAATTTTTAATTCTACAAGGAAATCTAGTTCTTGTTTCTCATCAAGTGTTAATGGATGTTTGGTATCAAGTAGATGTTTGGCGTATTGGAATTTATCTGGATGTTTCAAACTGTATGCTCGTAAGTGTTCATCTTGTCCAATTTCAAAGTTTCAGCTGGTTTGACCAATTTAAGGAGCAAAATTTTTTATATTTATGCAGTTTTTGGGACATTTTTTCGTTCAGTTTTTTCTTGAAGTATTGATAGATTTGAAGCTAGGTCGAGTTTCTCAATATTTTCTGTGAAGTAGTATTGAGATGTGTTAGTTGAATTATTATTATTATTATTGAGTATTCAAACGTTGGAAATAACTTAATTTTCCGATAAAAACGAATAGAATAGTGAGAAAACTTAATGACTACGCATTAAAAATAACTTTTGCAGTAAAAGATTCACGATAAATGTCACTAAAACTGACGTTTAATGTCAATCATAGAAAAAAAATTTTAAATCACCCTGTACAAAGACTCTCACTCTAGTTTGTAAAGTTAGTAGATTTTTAAACAGTAGCATCTTTCTTAAAGTAATTCCACTTGAAAATTTGTTTTACCTCGACGAAGCTGAATAAAAGAATAAAAAGATTTAAGAGATGCGGGTGTTTGTCGGTAGAGAAAATGTGAGAGGGTAAAATATCCCCGTTCTGGCACTCCATTAACTTCGTCCTCGACGCCAAAGAAATGCTGAAAACGCCCCAGGACAATTCATTTCCTAATACTGACGTTTCTTTCGAGGATAAGAATCCGGCGCGGGTCTAGAAGGATTCCTAGCTGTCGTGTGAAGATTATTACATAATAGAAACAAGGATACTTCGTTGGGGATTACCCTTCCTGAAGGTTATTCATTTATATTTAGACTAATCCACAAAAACAACAAGGATTGTTGATAATTTGTTCAATAAAACACGTTTTTTCAAGTTGGATATATTATCTGGGATACTAAAAAAATATGCACACAATCGTGCATGTCTTTTATCGGCAAAAAGCAGATCTAAAAAGTTAGTAGCCTATTTTTGTCATAAAAAATTTAGCTCAAGGGAGGATCTCTCCAAAAAAGACCTAGCGATAAGACTGTTGGGATTGATAAGGAATACTATAGCCTCTTCACGTAAACGGTATGCCCATTGCGTACATGCAAACCATAGCAATGAGTAACAAGAAGTATGTAGTGAAAAGGCTGATGTTTTTTCACAAAAACGGTACATCTAAATGCAGAAAAATCCTCAAGGCTGAGGTGTCGAAAGCTCTAAACCTGATTTACTGAAGTAATCAATCATGGTTATTCAAGGAAATTAATTACAGAATTACGGAATGATTACGTAACACCTAACGGCTTTGTTGACTGGTCGATAAAACGAACGACAGTATCAGGTGACATTTGACAGAGTTGGGATAAAGAATAATAGTTATTTAAGTAACTAGTTATGAAAAGAGCGATATTGTTCAACAAGCGTAATATTTGCCAAAACGAGCGTTAGCGAGTTCTGCAAATTACGCGAGTTGAACAATGTCGTTCTCTTCATAACGTGTTTACGTACAACGTTTTATCTAATTCCCCGCTTTTATAATATTTAATAAAATCTTCAATTACAATGGTAATATTAAAGTGGATTCAAATGGTGTTAAAAATATTGTTACTATGAAGTATTCACCCAGAAAATTGACTTACTTCAAATAACTGTGTCCTTAATAATGTTTTTTTCAATGTTTATAAATCTTAAAAAACTATTGAATTAAAATTATGGGGTAATTATCAGTTTAAATAATTAAATAATTGTCAGTTTTGACAGTACCTACCTAATCAATGAATTATTCTTTGAAACTCATGTAGTATCTCTATGTTGAAACTCAAACAGTTACGTAAAGTTTTTACATAACTACTTTTCATAACTGATATATGGAGGTTATGAAAAATGTGACGTTACCTAACGTCAAGGAGTGTCTTAAAGTGTCACATTTGATAGTGGAATTAGATAATAGATATTTACGTAATTAGTTATGAAAAGAGCGATATTGTTCAACAAGCGTAATATTTGCCGAAACGAGCGCCAGCGAGTTCTGCAAATTACGCGTGTTGAACAATGTCGCTCTCTTCATAACGTGTTTACGTACAACGTTTTATCTAATTCCGCGCTTTCATAATATTCAATAAAATCTTCAATTACAATGATAATATTGAAGTGGAATCAAATGGTGTTAAAAGTATTGTTACTATGAAGTATTCACCCAGAAAATTGACTTACTTCAAATAACTGTGTCCTGAATAATGTTTTCAATGTTTATAAATCTCAAAATACTATTGAATTAAAATAATGGGTTAATTGTACAGTTTAAATAATGAAATAATTGTCAGTTTTGACAGTACCTACCTAATCAATGAATTATTATTTGAAACTCATGTGATATCTCTATGTTGAAACTCAAACAGTTACGTAAAGTTTTTACATAACTACTTTTCATAACTGATATATGGAGGTTATGAAAAATGTGACGTTACCTAACGTCAAGGAGTGACGTAAAGTATCACATTTGATAGCGGAATTAGATAAAATAGTAAACAATTTCATTGGTCATCTTACAATATTAGAGAAATATTTCTTGATACTTATAACTGTGAAGATGTGGTTGTAGTATGGAAATAAATAAAAAGGTGGAAAACTAGAATTGATTTATTATTAAATTTTGTAAATCCCTACGGAAAGATAAATGTTCGGATGTAGCAAAACGGTTGAGTGCCAGTGAAACAACTTCTTTTTTTAAAAGCGTCGGTCGGTCATGTTTAACAGTCGTTTTAATTGCCCAAATCCCGAGCGTAATACCACACCACTAATTGCTTCAATTAAATACTCGAGAATCTGAAAACGGGAATCCAGGGTCGGAGATAGCCGATCTAAAAGAGTTTGCGGATTTGGTTAATTCAGATTTAAAAAAAATACTGCGGAAGAAGTACGCATTTTTGAAAATGTGCTTTCCTTTAATAGGGTTACCCAAAAATCACTTGTTAATATTATAAATCAGTGCCAGGCCGATAACGCATATCAAATTAAAATATTTGTATCAAAATAAATGACAAAGGAAGCAAACTAACAACTACTAACTACTAACAAGATCCTCTTGATAGTTGGAGTTACTAATACACATCCTAATACACATTTCATGACGCTATTGTATTTTGGAGAGCTTCGAGTCTGGAAATAATCCCAATGAGGTAAAAGATGTCCAACCTAACCTAACTTCACTTACTACAATATGGCGGCGACGGAACAGAACTAAAAATCTTCAGTTATGTATGTGACAGTTAAAGGTAAGAGGATCACGGGGGCAGGTGACGGTGATGGTTATGCGGTGAGAGATGTTGGTTACACGTAGTTATCCATAAGTTTAACCGCTGCCAAAAACGGCTCAACTAGAATGTATTTCTTTAAAAACCAAAAATGGTCCTAAGCGCTGCAGTTCCCCTTTGTTTTAATCTTTTCCCAACTATCCTAATCATTTTCTTAATTGCTAGTAAAATAATAGGTCCAGTTAACGCTGTTAATGTCAATGAAACTTATAGGTAGAAGTAATAAAGAAGAATAGAAGAATACGCCGATATACATTCTAATGTGAGAGACAGAAGATTAAAGTTTAACGGACACATGGAACCGACGAAGTTGACAAAGCAGATTGTGGAATTTTATGAAAATCGTAGTAAAGAAAAAACAGGAACAATTAAATGTATAAAAGAAGTCTCTAGCACAGCAGGTATAAAACAAGAAGACGTTTTTAGTTAGGAAACCGCTTGTGAAGAAGATATTTAATTAGAAAGTTAATCTGGGGGATGGGGGTTGAAATGGGAGGAGCTTGATCTACAGAAAAAATGATAATTCGGAAAAGTAAAATAAAGATAGAAGCTAAGGTAAGCCAATTGATAAAAAAAACAACTGTGTAGCTTAAACTAATAATTTTTTCTTTATATTTACGATGTAATATATTTGTTTCGAATTTGTTATCATTAAAATTACGTTAATTACTACGTTTTCCGTAGATTTATTTAAAATAAATCAACCCCATCTCTTTAAGCAGTACAAATTCTATTCATACACTATTAACAGTAAGAAATGTAATGTAGTTTTAATCTGGCTCAATATCGTTACTCGGAATAATAGAAGAGGTAGGAAAACGGCAACCAAAAGAGCAAACAGAAAGTGCGGGAAACGACAGAAGGTAAATCTTTCGGTAAAGCAGAGCGGCAGATCGGGATCGGGTCAAGAGCTCTGGGGAGAGAGAGAATACGTGCCTTGGCTCGGAGATACGGGAAGTATTCCGGCTTTAACTTCAACCGTAAGGCGTTACAAAAAATTCCTATCGAGGGCTCAATATTAAAACAAGTAATTACACAAATTCCAGGATACTTGACTTTGAACGCAGATTAAACTCACCACACCAACACTAACACTAGAGTT
>CAJUYG010001294.1:8234-27414 GCA_910591675.1 Galerucella calmariensis
GTTGAAAATTAACCCTGTATCTATAACAACAAAAATAACTCGTTACAGAACTTAAAATTTCATGATAAAAGACCTGACTTATTCGAATCACAAAATAAAAGTACAAAGGATGCTTTGAGACCAATGACTAGTCTTTTTGGTTTACACACTCATGTTCGTGTCATAAAAGTCACATTATTAGATCTGAAGCAATTAAAAACTCTACACTCCACTCAACTTTACACTACACATTAAGAATACAGGAACAAACAGCGGGAAAAGGAGAATAACATCAGTAGAAATGAACAGTCACCGATTAACTTTGCTCAATCTATTTTCTTAATTTTCTTTAAGTAGTAATAGTTAAAAATTACGTTCTTCTAAGACGTGAATGATTTCGTTTTCCACGTTTCCTTTTTCATTGTATTCGATGCATAATGTAGTTGCAGTAGGTTTTGTTTTCCTTTTTCTTCACTAATTAGTTAGTCTAATAGGTATAGCAAAAACGGTTTTAATGGATAGCTTAGATTATTTGTGTGCAATTTTGGATTTTATGTATATACAAACAATTTCAGTATAGTACGAAAACGGGTGAGATTGATGCTCCTGTCCCCATATATGCATGTATGTATACCAAGTTGATATTCAATGGGACCTGAAATATTCATTGTACCAAATATAGTTCCTGGGCGAAGTCTCAATGACAAGCAGCTACTTTCAAGTTTAGGTAATTTTCCTTCTTCTACTATAGCAGCGGTGAGGTTACATATATATGACGGCAGCAGTGCTTTCAAAGCTTGGATTGACAAATTATCATACTCTGTATGAAGATCCAACCAAAATTGAACCAGAGATACAGTCTGGAATTTATGTTATGAGGTAGTATCACAAGATAACTCAATTAATTTCCCTTTTTCAATACTTGTCAATCCAAATTCATCATCTTTCTAGTCAATAGATGGATTTTGTATATACGTGAATTCTGTTAAGTCAGGATCATTAGAATAACTCCAAAATTCAATCAACAAACCATCCAAATGTACAAAAAATTAATTTTTTCCGCTTTCATGTTATCTTGGGCGCAAACATGCAAAAGTAGGAACAGTCAGTATTATTTTTCTGAAAATTTGATTTCCATCATTCCATTTTTTCTCCAAATTTTGTTTGTCTTTTTGTGTGAGCGAATGCATTTGTGGTCCAGATATGGAAGTTTAACAATAAAATTGTCATCCCTAAACATATTTCCGTCTTCATTATGATTTCCATAAAAAAAATTGCAAGCTACTGGCTCATATTTTCTTAACGACAGCTGCTCTGAGGAGCATGCAGTGCGACCAGAGAACCTCAAGAGCTTTTCTTTCAACAAGTGTTTGAAAACCAGTTTCGTGTCCAGACATTCATTGTGCGTACAGTGCCCAATTATTTCGTTCTCACTGAAAAATCTGTCTATTATATCCAAAATTTCATTGGATGTGGTTCTATCAAAAATCGGTTTGCAAAATTGTATATCTTCAATAATATCAGTCTTCAGCTACATCAGCTGCTCCATTCACGTGATTTAAAAAGTATGCATCCGAGAAATTAACTGGTCGCAAAAATTTTCAGATATACCAGACATTATTCTGCCGGTGGTATTTGTCGCAGTTGATTCGCATATGATCCGCCAGACATTCTAGTGACTATATCAATAGCTGCTGGCAGAACTAAGGTTTCTGTTACTGTATGGGGTTTTTTACACCTCGCGATTCTGTGAATGTAACGTTATATTTGACCACTATCATTGTAATATTTAAATATCTACCGGACGGCGAGTAGCCAGTCCTTTTCTCCTATCAACATGTGATTCTCGTCGAAAACCTGTAGCACCGATCGCTTCAAAAGGCAAAATTTTTACATTTAATGTGTGACGAATAATCTACGTTGGTGAGGTTTCGTATACACTGATATTTGTCAAATATATCAATTCTTCTCTCCTATACAGAGAAAGAAATTAAGAACACACTACGAATATTTAAATTCTTTCTCGAAGCGGAGCATGTGAACAGGAGAGGAATATATAACGTATGTCGATTGCTCATCGCATGGTTCAATTTAATAGCGAGTAGTTAAAATAAGCTTTCTTTCTCCTGTGAACCATGAACCGATAAGGTCAAGAATTTTTAATTGTTTATCTTTATCTTTATCTTTAACTTTATCTTTCCTAAAGTGCATTCAATGTGAATGGTAAATTACATTTAAGTCTATGCTTTTCCTCTTATGATTTTCGCTTTTATATTTTTCCCTTCTAGTGATAAGCGCCAGATACACACATACAATGATATTTTTTTTATCTTGTTCTTTTCCTTTTTCTAGTTTTTCTTATACAGGTGATAAAAGGTTCACATGTATATAGTAGAAGTATTTAAAATATGTATATTTAGTTAACTAATTAATTCAATCTAAATACCAACTTAGAATATTATATTTCCGGATTACATTTTTTCATTACATTTTTTTTTATCACCTTCTGTGATTGAAATAAGTAATAAAATTGAGTTTTTATATTATTTAGATATTGTTTCTTTGATTTCTTTGATTAATGGAAATAAATAAGATTTCCTTAATAATCAATAATACCATATCACATTTCTTCATTGCTTCTTTTGTTTTTTTTTAGTAAAATACAGGATATATTTTTTTATGAACCACGTTCTTAAATGAATTCTTAAACACTTGTAAAAACGAATTACTGCAGATATCCTGAATTTTACATGAAAAAGATTGTAACTATTTCTGATACAATGTATCTTTCTTAGCACTTACTGAGTACCTGAAGTTACCTGAGTTACCTGAGACTTACTGAGTACCTGAAGTTACCTGAGTTACCTGAGACTTACTAAGTACCTGGACTTGCCTGAGAATTTGTACCTGAAGTTACCTGAGACATACCTGAGACCACAAACAGTCTGGAACTTTGTACCTGCCATCAGACACGTGGAAATTCAAAGGAAGTAACCAGTGTACTAATTTTAAAACCAACGTGCTTCAACACAAAAAACCATCATTTTTTTTTATATTTCACTTACTATTTTTTTTATATTTTTAGTCATTATACAACTTGTAAATTTAACAACGTTGTTCATATTCCTTCCCTTCCAACATTTCCAGGTTTGTTGATAGAGAGTGGTGAGGTGAAGAACTAGTCGACTAATATTATTCAGGGTGGCGCCCACTTACCTTTGTTGATTAACTTTCATTACATTTCTCAACTTGATTTATTAACTTCTTAAATTCATTTCGTTTCTTAACTTCATTTATTATCTTATTAACTTCAATATAACTTCAATAACTTAAATAAAGTAGGATTACCCGCGAACCGGTAAGACTACTCCCTGAATTGATATTAGTTTGGTCTCCGAATTCACACCTGAGGTGCTCTCCACATTGAGTCGCCGTTGCAATTTATCTTGCCTTATTATTTTAAATAAATATTAGGTAACATGAAACACTAGATATGGTGATGTAATGGTGATGCATTTCCTTTGAAAAAGTTCCTGGGCTTTCCAACATACCCAGAATACATATTATTTTAAAGGGGCCTTTTTTTCCTGGTCTCATTTTATCGGCAGCTGGAACGAAGACATTGATTTCTCCACATTGCTTCCAGTTCCTTATCGTTTATTTATCTACTACTTCTGCCAACATCAGAATCTTCATTATTACTAAGTTCTTGGATCTTTTTTTGAAGATCGGCTGGTTATGCATTACACTGCACTGCACTTAACGTGAATTCGTTCACATTCTCATCAAAAAAATGATTGATTTTATTAACAAAGATATAACACCCTCTGATCGAGGTTCAGTATCTATTAAAAATAATATATTATTTTCCATTTATCCATTTTTCAAAGATCAAACCTGCAGTAATTTGAAAACATTGTTTGCTATGACTAATATTCCCCGCCTTCCTAGGGAGGCGCGCCCCACAGTCTTCTAAGACTTGGTGAAACTTTCATTCCACAAAATCAACATCCTTCTTATTCCAATAGTCTCAGCTTTTCGCCTATCAAGATAAAATTATTCTAATAAAAATGCCATTACTTCGAAATTTGTGTTCAACCAAAATAGACTGATGACATAAGGAGTGCGTTCATGGATTAGATAAGGATTGAGAACAGACAGTGCACTTTTCAGTCATACGACGGGGTAAAGTCCAGCGATATCTTATGCAATCCTTTCGAATGGGTTTCCAACATTGATTTGTTTCATGGGAGTCTTTCTCTTGCGATGTGGTCCATTACTCGTAGCACAATTCGTACACTTCTCACACCAGTCCTTCACATCGTCGGAGCTCTTCATCCAATAGAACCTTTCACGGACTCGCTGAAGGGTTTTCTTCACTCGCAGATGACCTCCTGATAGACTGTCGTGTGACTTCCTCAGTACCTCAGCTACTCTCGATCTCGGGATAACTATTTGTCGTCTATTTTTGAAACCATCATCGTTTTCAAGGACTCGTTTCGACAGGCCTTCTTCCAGAACAAGGGAGTCCCACTGAGCCCAATATGCCCTCAGTGTTGGTGAAAATCTTGACACTTCTTGCCAGGTAGGTCGCCGATTTTCTTGCTTCCATTGCCGGATCATCTTCAGGTGTGGATCATATATTGATCTTTTTCAATCCTGGTGGGTGACCACTCTTCATTGCTTACTGTGGTTCTTGAAACTGCAGCTGCCTTGGATTCCACCTTGTTGCAGTGGGAACATTCTGGTTGGCATGGTCGTCTAGACAGGGATTCGGCATTTCGGTGATTCACACCAGCTCGCAGGAGTTCTTGGTTTGCTGGACTCGTAGGAGTTCTTGGTTTGCTGGAGTCCTAGGGCGCTTACACGAACTGCACATGCCCTAGCTCGCGACAATTCCAGCATCTAATCTTCCTCGGCTTCTGTTCTACCATGCTTTTGATCAAGTTGACTAACTGGTCAAATTTATTTTCGTCACCATCTTCTTGAACGGTCCTAACTTTGTTATATTCTGACGCATCTGTGGCTGCTTCATATTCAAGAGCAGCAGTCAATGCATCGACCAATGTTTTGGGATGGGCTAAACGAAGCGTCCTCTGCATATCAGGGTCACTTAAGCCATCAATTAAGGCCTGGATTCCTAGACATTCCATCATGTTTTTCGGTGTTGATGGATAAGCAAATCGCACTAGTCGGGCGATATCCACTTCGTACTCTTGAAGGGTTTCATCGCGTCTCTGCCTTCGATTCTTCATCTGAGATTGGTACAAGTGTTCTAGATGTTCGTGACCATATCGCATGTCCAACCTCTTCTTCAGCTGCTCGAAGTCATCCGTTTCATCAAGAGGTATCGTCTGAAGCACATCTAAGGCATCTCCCCGGAGCGCGATGGTCAAGTTCACTGCCTTCTCCCTTTCGGACCAATTATTCGCTCTAGCGGCTGCTTCAAACTGCTTAACTTAGTTGGTCCACAACATCTTTCCGTCGAACGTTGGAGCCTTGACTCGAGCAAAACCGCCAATATCTTCTAGGGAGTGTTTCTGGCTTGCAGGGTTTTATTTTCTCGATCTTCTTTTTTTTCTGCTGGCATGTCTTGTGTTCTTGAGTATGCCATTTTTCTCTTTAACTCCTGGATTTTCTCTTCCATTGTTGTTATTTGATTCTCAATATCTGATTTTAGGGACGAAATTTCATTTTCGGCTTCAGCGACAATATCATTTTTCGTCGACAAAATATTGGCAGAAATATCGTCCTCCATAGTAGAGATCTTCTCGTCCATATTAGCAGAAATATCGTTCTCCGTGGTGGAAATCTTCCTGTTCATGGAGGAAATGTTAGCAGAAATATCGTTCTTCATGGAGGAAATCCCCTCGTCCTTATTAGCAGAAATATCATTTTTCATGGTAGAAATCTTCTCGTCCATATTAGCAGAAATGTCGTTCTTCATGGTAGATATTGACGAGATTATGGTGGAGGACTCGTCATTGTATAAGAATGTTTCTGGATCCAAGTCTTAACTTTCCAGTGCTATTTTCAGTCTTTCAACCAATTCACTCTTTTTTCCGGACGTTTCCAACTCGCGATTTTTTAATTCTGCTTTCAGTTCCGTCACTTTCAGGTTACATAGTCTCTTAGCCATTTTCAAGTAATTATTTATGTATTACTCCACACCTGACACCAATGTAATGTTTTATTTATTTATTTGAACTGCTTTCACCGTGGGATAAAATTATACGCTCATTATGGCTAATTACTATTTATTGGAGAAACACTTACACACTACAATAAACTTAATTGTATATACACACTACTCAATATCTACTAATTTATATACACTCGGTATAATAATTGTCCTAATTTATCTTCAACACTATTTATATTCACTATCTGTTCACTCACTGTATACTGAAACTATTTACCGGTTCACTGTATACGGAACAACTCCCCCACTCACTCGAATACCCGTATATAGTACTCCGCATCTCTAGAACTCTCTTGAATTCACCGCCTTCTACTCTGCGAGAACAGTCCTGAACATTACCTGTTAAAGAACCTTTCTAGAAAGGTCGCCATTCATAGTTTGCGACAGGACCGGCTTCTGAATCACTGAGTTCGTAACAATAGTAACATTGAATAAGTTCATATGCACCCTTTTCATATCAAAGATCCTTTGGTGAGTAATATTTTTGCAATGAAATAGTGTACAATATCAATTGTTTTCATTTTTTTGTCTTAAATTTGGCTGGGATTGGGAAAAATTGTATATAGACCACTGTGGTGAAGACATTTGTGAGCCTTATTCCGCTTGTGGCAAAGCCCCTCGCGTAATAATTTTGGTGCTTGGTCAATAATAATAGTCTTCACCACCTCAGTGTATAATATTATACTATTTAATATTCTATATACATTTTCCAAATAATGTATGGCTTATTCTGAATCCCTTTTATATATAGACCGTATTTCAAAAAAACGTTTTTAAAATGTATAACGGTCTGTCAACTTTTGTAAAATGTCACAATATATGTAAAATATGAATTTCTAGATGAAACGACCAATTCTCGGAATAAAATTCCGAGCAGTGATATCGAATTTTGTTGTACAAATAAAATATCAAACACCATATTCCAGCCCAACAGCCATGTCATTTTGCGACAGTTAATAATTCAGAGCGTCCTTCTACAACTCAATACATATAGATCAGTCTATGGAGTATAACATTTTTATTATATTTGTCACTGAAGCTTTTTTTCTCAATTTACTGAAGCTTTTTTTTCTCAATTTTGTCGCCTGACGATTGATCTGGTTGTTTTATTTATTATAATCGTAATAAGATTTTAGAAAAAGTTCATTATTATTATCATTAACGAAATGATAGATATTGTGTATCAAGATATAAACATGCACGCATTCCGAAGATCTGATGTTAACCACTAACTGAGGTGATTTGATGAATTGGACACCTATAGTTTTATATATATACCTATGTATGTATGTATGTGTGATTTTTTGGGGTGACATTCACTGAGACCTAAAAGATCTATTGTGCCCCCTTACTTCTACTCAGTTTCTGAGGAGAGTCTCAGAAACTAGTAGTTCCCTTAGTCCTATTTCCCGGAGGAATTTTAGGATGTCTGCAGGCTTCAACTTAGGCAAATGTTCCTCTTCTATCCAGTAATCTCCCAGGTGCTGTGCTCTAGGATTCTGGAGTGCTGTGCAGTTGGAAAGTATGTGGATGGAGGTTTCTTCTTCCATTCCACAAAATCTGCATTCTTCTTCCTCCACTATTTTGAGCTTTTTCAGGTGTCCATTCAGGCGACAATGTCCCGTTAGGATCCCTGTTAAAACTCTTAGCGCAGTTTTACTTTGATTTGTGCATTCTTTTGATCTCAACAGGTTGTGGTCACCCAGAAAAGTCTTTGACTGTATAAGCCCTACTAGATCTTTCCAATGGTCAGATCTTTTTTCCTCGGCTTTACTTATTTCTTACAATATTACATTGGGGCTGATTCCGCAAAAGGGTTCGGGCCCCCAGAAAATATATATACCTACATAATATCATTATTAAAAATGCAACCAGTAAGTTAGGTTAGGTAACGTTATAAGAGCGTGGAAACCAAACATTGCATCCATTACTTGAGGCCCATCGTGATATCCTTAGTCTGCTCTGGAACAGAACACCTCTCTTAATCGCCAGGTTTTGGAACACTCCTTTCAAGGCTCGTTATTTCTTTTATCCCTGAATTTATTACTTCTTCAAGTTTCTTCATAAGACCCAAAATTCCGTAATGGAATTCTTTCAACAGCTGACAGAGACATACCTAGATGAATATATTCGGCTCTCTATTACGGCCGGCAAGAGTCTATTGTGACATACACACATTCGTATTGCACCAAACAAACTCAGATTCTCAACAAAGCCGATTAGCATAATAATACTTCAGGTCTATGGGTAAGGAAGTGAGACTATCCAAACATAAGATACCTGACTCGAGCCGAAGCAAGGCAGACACATACTATAAGCTCATTTTCCTTGATAAGACAGCATTTCAGATCTCCCGACACTCCTAGTTTCACTATTATGATCAGAGAAACCTGCATGACATTATGATCATTCAGACGACTGTGGTTTGTTGAGAAACCTGTGTGTCTATGCAGATCATGTCTGTTTAAGTCTAACTCTTTTTAGTGCGTGAACAAAAGCCTTGAAATAAACCAAACCTGGTGAATTATGCAGAAAATATGAAAATTTTCTCGCATCTCAGGTTTGCCCGGGCTGTTCACAAGAACTTTACGAGATCGCCATTGTAGGTTGAAGAGAATAAAATAATCCTGGAAAGGTTAAAAGTTGATTACTAGTATATTAAAGTATAAGTGGATATTAAGGTCTTTAAAACACGCGCGATTTTTGGAGCACGACGGCGAAGCTGGAGTGCTCGAAATAGAGCAAGTGTTTTAAAGACCAGTTATCCACGAATACTTTACGATATTTTTTTTTATTGGTGCACTTTGAAATTATGAATACCGGTCTATAACTACTACAACAACAAAAAATGGAAATCATAGATGGAAACGTCAACTAAATGTCAAATGGTTGAATTCGTGACGTATATGATGTACACCTTGCGTTTTCATGGAAATGAGAAAAACATAAACTAATTTTTATTTTGATGGAAGTTCAACCTCATTGAGTTCTGTGAATGTCAATAGTATTAATTTAAATACCATTTCCTAAGATTTAAGAAATGGAAATATTAATATTTCAAACAATACCAACGGCTGTCAGATCAATAATAAAAAAATTGACATTTAGACATGATTTAGACCATAGATTTAGACTTCGTTTCTCGAGTTGTTGATGCTGCCACGGTAACTTTAAAACACGCGCGTGCTAAAAAGTTCGATTTAAACACGCTGAGGCGTGCTTTAAATAGGTAAAATGGTTCACCAATAAAAAAAAATTATTTCAATTGGTCTTGCCAATTTAAAGCATTATACATCTTGAATAGATGAGGCTTTTACTTGATGTAGATCCATAGTAAGTTATGAAATCAAACAATTTTATTTTGTTAAATCTACATTGTATTTAAACATAAAGAGACGCGTTTCGCGTTTCGTGTTAGCGAAACGCGTCACTTTATGTTTAAATACAATGTAGATTTAACAAAAAAAAATTGTTTGATTTCATAACATTGTACATCTTACCAAAATCAATAAGAAAAACAGATTCTCACTGCAAAATTTGCATATTTTTCCAAAGACCGACCTAAACTTAATATAACAGTTACTGGTGAGTATTCTCCTCTTTTTGGAAAAAAAAACCGTCCCCTATCAATACACATTCAGTAGTCGACAATTTCTATTCGGCAAGCTTTTACAGAGAAGCATTTCGACTATTGTAGCAGAAGTAGCAGCAGCCCTTATTTCTTTTGACGTCTTCCTTCTTACTTCGAATGCCAACTTGACTGCACATACTACTATGTCGATGTCGAGAATTTCCCACTGACTGTTCAACAGGATCGGATTAGCCAAGCAAATAATCAAATATTAGCATTGCGATTATTGAATTATCTTAAAATCTTTGGAGCGATTGATTTATGTTCGAATGTTGGCCAAAATTGGATTTTTTGCGTTTTTATCTAGAGAAACATTTCCAATCGCTCAGCCTCACTATTGTTCAAGAATTGACGAGATATATAGGCTGTTTCTAAATTCGGGAGGTGATTGCTCGTATGAAATTGAGATGGGTCTTTCTTGAAATAAAATTTCCTAGGCTCACCCCTTTCCGAGATATCACCCTCAAAAGGTGGTAACTGAATATGACTTTTTCTTAAAATTTCAGTTAAGCTAGAAAATTAAGATTCTGTAATTTCCGTAAGTTCGCAAATGACTAGCCACGGGTATTTTTCCAATATTTCTGTTACATTATACGGGGGTAAAATTCGCAACCCTTACTTTATTTCATATATTTCCACATTTTTTCACATTGCTTACATTTTTTAATTGATACGAATACAGCCGCAACAAAAAGCGAAGCATATTTTTGTAGGAAAATTGACGCTATAAGGCAAAAGAGGTCTCCTATACTTTTTCGATGAAATCTGCCATTGGAAAGTTATTCAAAAATAAATTTGTGTTTATTGTCAAATTTATCTTTTCCTATCCTATTACTTTTTGTTTGCAATATACTTATAGAACTTTACTTATCGTCAACATTGAAACAATACTAAGAGTACCAGCATTACCATATGGAAAAGGATTAACATAAGGTCATCAATTTTCGAGGCGGTTCCGGAGTGGGGATAAGCTGAAAATATAAAAGCAGTTTGTTGTGATAGATACCACTTACTCATATATTGGTTGTCGAAGCGGAGCGGCAATCCATCGAGAGCAAATGCTACAAACGGAACAATTGTACTCACTTTACGGACATAGTAGCCAAGAACTTGAAATACATCGAGTTTTTAGTTGAAAGATACTAGGTATTGATGGACTGAATATTCCATTGTTCAAGAAATTTCAGGAAAACTAGAATACCCTTGATCAAACTGGATGAAAAAATAGTTTAGCCTGAAATAAAATTCCTCCAAAATTATTTGAGAAAGCTGGACGAGCAGATGGAGAAGATAAGGAATTCTCATGCGCAATGTTTCCCCGTGACAATGAGAAAGAGATTCCAGAATTATATTAAATGTTTATTGGTATAATAAATACCGACAAAGTGCTCCTCACTATGCGATTTATTCCTCAAAAATTCACATATTTTGGGATATTAATTAATTAGATTAAAAAATGAGACAAAAAATATTTATTTATTGTGTTTACTCATGTGATATTCTGGTTTGCGCCACCTATTGCAGTGCTAGCTCTAAATCTAGATTCATAATTTTTAAATTATACTTAAAGTGACGATGAGAAGGTCACCCATACCAAAATATTTTTATCCTCGCTTCTTCATGCGAGATCGAAATGGAAAGTACTCAAACCAGCCTGCCAGGATGAACTGGATTTGTCGATCCTCGTGAAATTGCTGAGCTCCTGAAGTTTGACAATTCCAGGGAATATACTGGAGTTGATGTCTCAGCTCTCAAGCAAAATGGCGGATGGAAATCTGCAACAAAATGGTTAGACATGGAGAAATTATGAAATCAGAACTTTTCATACAAATTGAGAAAAAATTAAGTTGTTGTGGAATGTTCCGTTAATTTTGAGTAAAATTCTATGATATCCGAAAAACAACTGTTAGTGAGGGAGCTATTACCGTACAAAACTCTATGTTCTTGTTGAAATATACTAGAGAATTTCCTGTTCATACTGTACAAATTATCCATGACCATTCAACGCAATGGAATAAGTGGAGAAGGAAAAGAACTCTTTGAACATTTGAAATTGATATTTATCATGAGTTTGGAAAACTAACAGCACACTAACAGCAATCGAGGCATTAAATTGGGTAGTGTTTAATCAAACACAACACTACATTTACAAGCTTATTATTTGATCGCGATTGGTTTACTTTGTGATGCGGGTTGCGGCTTAAACCCTTCCTTTACCAACAAAACGTTTCCTTTTGAGAGATCTGAAGACGGATCTGCCGTTTCCATTCGACTTCACTCCCTTCACACCACCCTACTACGTCACAGGCAATATGGGAACCCTTTGGACGATAATAGACATGAAAATGCCTAGATTGCGTATTTTGTGCGAGAAAATATGTAGGCGAAATTCTGTGGCGTGACGAAAAATTTTAAATCATGAATGAGAGAGAATTTTTGATAAGTTGACCGAAATAATTTGAAAAAGTCGTTAAAAACTCATTATCAAATGTAATAAATGCGATGTTATCTGTTCAAAGAGATGATAACTTTTGATGTGACTTGAAAAATCGAAAAAGTATATTTAATTCTGTGGATTTTTAATGGAAATTAAGTTGGTTTCGTAACTCATCAACGTTTTTTATGATAACTACCAGAAACTCAGCATTATTTGTGGAAGATGGGAAACTGCTTTAAAATCGACAGCTATTATTAAATATACAGAGTGAGACAATGAAAAGATCCTACTATATTATTTTGCTGTATTCTTTGATTCTGAATCAGAAAGATTTTTGATGTTTATTCACAGTTCTTTCAGATAATAACCCAATACTCAGGGTGAACTACTATCATGAGATGCAGCATCACTATTTTCCTCATTGGAAGATCTTATTTATTTTCCTATTTTGTGAATTTTCGTTTTCTGACAGAATTTTTCTCTCGTTCAATCGTAATTAGGAATAGCATATTACACACCGGGGTGGGAGAGTTTCATTACTGTCGAGATATTAGATATTAGAGAGATATTAGATAGTTATGAAATCAAACAATTTTATTTTGTTAAATCTACATTGTATTTAAACCTAAAGTGACGTGTTTCGCTAACACAGTAGCTTTTTCAAACGATATTAGATAGAGGCAAAGCGTCGAGGTTACCTTTCACCTCGAGACAGGAATGAGAAACTTCCTACCGAGGTGTGTATACTATTTTATTCACAACCATCATATCCCGATCAAAATGAATAAATCTTTGTTTCGTTCTAAACACATCTATAATATTACATTTGACAACTACTGTCACCAATATAAATAAATGTCAGATAAAGTCGGTTAAAATAATTCAAATTCAACCATTAATTTCACTAAGTAGTTAGTTGTGTTTTAGTTTATTGTTGGTTTTTATTGTTTGCCATTAAATAGTTAATAGAACATTTGTGTTATATTTTTAAATTTAAAAAAAATTCATCTGAAATAGATGATATTAACGATCACAATATTCTAGAGGGCGGGAAGTGATCGATGAGGGCGGGAAATGATCACACTTTCTTGCCATCAATGACGTTAGTAATGATAGCATCACATAATGGTTGTGAACAAAAATTATTACAAAGAGGTCTTAAAACAAGGAATTTCTGACCACGCTGTACTAAATAAAAAAGAAAATTGTGTCTGTTATAATGAATTTAGTAAATAATTGTGATTTATTAAAAAATAACAATTTTCAAGAATGATTGAATCAACCATTTATATCTATACATTATTGTTTTTTCTGTGCCACTACAATAAAGTTAATACTTATCGATTGATGTGGAATGTGGATGCGAGCGACATATTTCTGCTTGGACTGAATGAACGTGTTCAGATATAAGTGTTGTGGTGTCTTTCAAGGCTAGCAAAGAGCGCAAATAATACCATTTTCCAACGACCACAAGCGAAAATGCCATATATCACACCTAAGTTGTTGTTTAACTTGGAAATATCACTATATAATTGAAAAGTAAGCATTCATTTTGTGTTATATGTATGTGGCGTATTTTTGCTTCCTTAGGTAGTCTTTAATACATGTACAATAATTATCTATAGCCAATTGTTGTCCAAAAAAATGTTAATATTGAGTAGCAGCATATAATTAATTGTGGAATGGAGTATGTTTGTCTAGTCTAATTTCAAATGGAATAATCCAATTCCAGTATTTTCAATGTATATAAATGTCGGATGAAACAATAAACACCCTTGACGTTGTGTGTTATTGAGAATTGAATCAGTATTGTAAATAATATAGGTTAAAGCCAAACTGAATTTAAATCAGAAAATAACAATGCCTGGGCTTTGTTATCTAAATGTAGCTATGTATAGAAATATTACAGTTATCAATAGGAGAAAAAAATTAAGGATGCCACTTATTTTATATGTTTGAAGAACAATAGAATATAATTCAAAATTGAAAGCAAAGTTAGTAACTTAAACTTGAAATATAAAATTACAGAATTGGAAACGTTGATGAAGCCTTAAAAATTTAACAAATCTCTTTCCTTATTGAAAATTGGATTATGTCATCCGGAAACTGAATCCAGACAAATTTACTTCGGGGTGATCTTCTTCCAGGAACTCATCCCAGGAAACTATGCATTCCAGGAATTTTGTATTTCGGGACGTGTATTCCGGAAACACACAACATAAACTGTTCCTTAGTGGAAATGAATCCAAGGAACTGTATATTCCAAAAACTTATTTCCAAGGAATTTGCTCGTGATTTGCTCAGGAATTGAGCACAAGAAATTGTATTTGGCCCAGGAACTTGTTTGGCCTAGGAACTCTCTCCAAGGATTTGTATCGGGACCAGGAACTTGGTGGGTCTGGGAACTCTGTCCAAGGAATTGTGCTACAATATTATTTTGTGTTACAAACCATTTGCAAAATAAAATATCCATTTGGATATCTGCCCAGATAAAGATATAAAATTTTAATATTTAAGAATACAATTACCCAATTTTCAGCTCGATTATTCGTTCTGGACAAACATCTATTTCAGTTGAAGTGAAAAATAAAAAAATAAAAAAGCATATAAAAAGAATGTAAGTTACAAGAATTGAAATGAAAAAAAAGTTATGTGGCATTTGATAATATTCATTTACTTACTAAGGTAAGTAATCGATAATTAACCAATTTCTCCAATTAGATATTTCAAGGCTGTGCTGATTATAGGTGGATCTGGTGCATGTCGTAAGCACGAACTTTTCCACTTATGTATAAATTATAACGAAATTTGGACTGCGGCTGTATCTGTATCTGTAGAGTGGGGAGGGTGAGTGTGTAGGCTCACAGCACTTAGGCCACATGTTACCCATTGTACATCCTCCCGAGGAGTTGTCCTCCTAGGTCATTGTCCTGTCCTTCTCAGGAAGGTGGACAGGTCACTAGGAGACATCTCCTTTATATCGGCAGGTGTAGGCCAAGACTCACCGAACACACACTCTCTTATTGACGATAACTCCGGACACTCGCATAAGACATGCCTTACAGTTTCATCTTCCTGTTCACACATCCTGCATAGAGGTGTGTCCACTAACCCCATAGTATGGAGGTGTTTCCTTAGTTGACAGTGACCAGTCAGAAATCCTACTGTTAAACGTAGGTTTTTCCTGGTCATCGCCAAATATTTCTTCGGCGCCAGCTTTCCAGGGTCGCCCAGGGTAATCCTGGCAAGACTGCATCCTTCGATTCCATCCCATCTCTTAAGGGATTGAGCTTGGGTGTAACGTTTGGCTAGTTCCGCAATTGTCGAAGTCGTTAGGCCGTAGGTGTCACTGGGTCCTAGAATTTTTAGTCCAGCGGCGTCCCTGGCTAAAGAATCAGCAGTGCGATTTCCTTTACTCCTGTCGTGCCCTTTAACCCACCTCAGGATAATATTGTTATCTGCCGAGGCGTCAGCTAAATCTTGGTGGCAGTACTAGCCTCGATATAACACGTTGTCTGTTCAAGGCTAATAGGGCTTGTCTACTATCAGTGCAGATTGTTATGTTTTTCCCAGAAATTCCTCTTCTGGTTAGTTCTTTTGTGGCAATTGAGATACCAGCCAGTTCTGTTTGAACCACGCTGGTATTGTTTCCCATTCCCCACTTAATCTTGAGGCTCAGTGCTCTCGAGTAAACTCCACATCCTGAGCCTTCTTTCATTTTTGAACCATCTGTATAAATGCGTATTGCATTTGCAGCGTCTGGCTCTGTGTTCTGTTTTATTTGAATTTTGTAGGGTTTGTTAAACAGAAACCTGGGTTCAATTGCATCGTTGGCTGCCTGCAGCAGAGGTAGCGCAGTGAGCGCTTCCTGCCATAGGCTCAACCTCAATTGGCCCACTCCTTTGGCCCACTTCCCTTGCACTGCGGCTATTGTACAAGTTAACAAAACCAAATAATTGTCGCAATTTGAGTATAACCGGGCAGTTCATTACATTGAGAAATAATAAGAAATGTGCAAATTTTGGGCTTCCATAAATAAAGTGGAGAGTATATAGCCGAAGCATTGGAAACTTTTTCAAATTTGTAGCAAAAGAAACTGGGCACTTTTTTCTTTGTTAATCTGCACCTTTTTTGGTAAACGTAGCAGGAGATCTAGACATGCTGAAGACGAGTGTTGTAAATCAGCCAAGAATTGGCAGAGCCTTATTGCGAGAAAAATTATGGATACCAATATAAGGAGCTTAACTCCAAGAAGTAACGGCTTATACCTTGAAACCCCGCCTCTGTATATAAAATTTAAAGAAATGTCGGACGGTCGATGAATTTCTGTTTCTGGAAAAGCGTTGTCGCATTTTATTCAAGCGAAAATGAAATAATAGAAACATATGTATGCTTCGATTTATATCCATGTCCCATGTTATCGAAATATATCGCTTATACAAGACGATATTGAGTCGGCAGCAGTACCGGGTGTACCAGAAGTTTATGACCTATTTTAAACGATAGGAAGGCGTGGTTTTCGATAAACAGTTTCTTTATATACAAAGTTTTTTGAGTATACATGTTCAATTAGTGGAATTTCGAAGAATATTTTGGAAAATGGTATTTTTGAATGCAAATATCTCCTATTTTTTAATAATGAAGCAGCCAATATATTTTCATTTTACCCGACAGCTAAATTATTCCCCTCTTCGAAAATCTTCAATTTGTTGAAAGTCAGAAAAAAAAGTAAGTTATTGGGTTTTCAATAATGATTGTTTATCAGATGAGGATACATTTAAATTAAAATTTGCTAGCTAAACTATACCGATTTTCTTTGAAAAAAGCACGACTTAACATTGGAAATGGATAAAACAACATGAAGGGAATAAAACACCATGGAATGTGAATCAAATTCCAATGAAAATAAGTGCTGTCCATTCTGATCTGCACATTTTTGCGACCTGAAGAGCTGCGTTACAGTTCCAGGGTAATTTTTTGAAATGTGCGGACAATGTTGCCACGTGATTAGTCCAGAGCCTATGAATTATTCCATCTAGCTTTGATAAAAGACCCTACTAGAAAGTCTTGAACTGTCAGTCTGGTGAGTGGGCAGGCAGGTCTGGCTCTCCCAATCCACCTTTCTTCAAATGTTTTTGATGAAGAAGTTCCAGTCACAAACGAAGAGAATGGTGGCGCACCATTTTGCTGAGAGTAAACTGAATTTATGATATCATCTTCTGCAAGAAGTGGATATTATGTATTTTGTAACATGTTTGTGTAGACATTACCAGCAATTGCAGTTTATTCAGAAAAGAACGTGTCTTTAGAAATGCCACACTGAACATTTAACATTGGTCAATCTCTTCCGTATTCTTTCATTACTTTTGGATTTTCATACCCCCATATGCGACAACCATGCTTATTACATTGCTGGCTTGAATGAAAAACCAGCCTCATTTGACATAATATGTAGAGCGTTGTGAACTTCTCCAAATAAATCTAGTGATGTAACCAGGTTTGAAAATCTTTTGTACTACATTTTTTTGATGCATATGAATTTTACAAGAAGTTAACTTTGGTATTTTCACACATCTTTTAAAATGGGAATCAATCACTTTGACAGTTCATGTCAGTTTATTGAGATTGTGGAAATTCCAAAGCATACTTTAACACCTACCTCTAGATTTCAGCATCATAGCCTATCATATAAATTCAAACAACTTACTCATTTCCCATCTCCAGTTTAACCAAATACACATTTTCATAAACAGAAAAATCTTCCGGAATAAAAATATATAGAGTGTTGTAGTGAAAAATTGGACAATATTTGCATATTAAAAGACCATTTTTCTTAACATCCCATAGGATTTTACATATTGAACATTGAAACTGAAAAAACTTTATATAAATAGAAATTGTTCATCGGAAACCGTACCCCCTATCTTTTCTGAGTTCCGAGATTAATGCAGTTAAAATAAGTCAAACATTTCTGGGACACCCGGTAAAGGTAGATGAAAGGTTTGGTGGAAATTCTGAGCATATAATCGTTCTTTTATCAGAGGCTTGGGGAATTGAACAAATGGGATGAGAGTAGAGAGAGGGAGTCAAAATGATTCAGCTGTTTAGTATGATAGTTTGTTTTCCGCTGTGTATTTTAACAAGGATTATTTTCTTTCTGTGGCATTATCAGGGGAAAAAATAAAATAGCGCGCTGCATTGCTGATGTTGAATTTTTATTATTGTTTAACTACTGCTACTTCTACTGATAAATAGTTTGAAAACAACAGATTTGGAAAAAATGTACCTAGAAAAAGTGGACTTGGAAAAACACCGAGAAACCCGAAAAAACAGTATCGGGAAAAATGGATACGGGAAAAGGCTATTTTTGATCCGTTAGACTAAAGGAAATCACAAAAATCGATAGTAGGTACCCATTTACTTATTTTGGGACTTAGTATTCGGTCACTAGCAAGTAACGTCTATTCGTCTAATTAAGGTGACTTCAAGTTTAAGTTTTTCTTCAATATCCGATGGAAAAACAGAACAGAAAGCCTTCTCTCATTGATAGGCCGTAAATTGTTTGCTGGAGTTACTTGATGTAAATCCGAAAGTATCGCAGAGAATGTGAGATTATTTTCTATGTGAATGGAACCTGGCTGAATGAATACCGTAACATACCGTAACGAAAGTTTGTCAAAATGAATATATTCTGAATTCGCGACAAGATGTCATGGAGGGTTGGTCAACAGGATTAAGACTTCCCTCTAAGAAGGGACTATTATAACCATATAGGAAGTGAGAACGGATTTTTGGATAAAGAATTATTGGAATTTCAATCTTTTTCAAGCAAAGACTACCAAGAAAAAAGTATAGCTTTGTAATCGATGGGATGGCAGAAAGTGGAGGTACATCGCTTGCTCCCTTACCATTGTGAGCTGAGCCCAATACA
>CAJUYG010001294.1:27514-66471 GCA_910591675.1 Galerucella calmariensis
GAGGTACATCGCTTGCTCCCTTACCATTGTGAGCTGAGCCCAATACAGGTTGTACGATGTATTGATATCTAGTTAGCCTAGACCTGTTTCATGCATAAACAAACTATTGCGTCACCATAGCAACGAACAATAACTCATTAGAAGTGTAAGTGTGAAGTTGAACGTCACAAAAGTAAACCAGAGTCACGTCCTCTCCAAGACCTAAGAAGTTCCGTGTCCAGAAGTCTGCTGAAAAAGTTCTTGCTTTAGTTTTTTGGGATTGCTATGGAGTAATCATGAGGGATTTTTTGGATAAGAGTTGAACAATAACCGGTGATTACTATTCGACATTACTGACTACTCTACGGGGAAAAATTGAAAAGAAAAGACGCGGGAAGCTATTCAAAGGTGTTTTGTTTTTGCAGGACAAGCCCCTGCACACAAATCTCATGTTGCCATGCAGAAAATTCGTGATTCAGGTTTTGAATTACTAGAACACCCCCCTTATACACCAGATTTGGCTCCGTCCGACTATCATCTCTTTTCTCAACTGAGAAAAAGTTTAAAGGTCGTAAATTTCCGTCCAACGAGGAGGTAATAAAAGCTGTGGAGGTCTGGTTTGCAAAGAAGGAAGAAACATTTTTTTGATAGGTCTAAAGACGTTGCAGGTTCGCTGAAATGAATGTATTCAATTGAGAGGAGAATATGTTGAGTCAAACAATATTTTGATATTGATATTTTGTTTGATTCTAGTAGTTCTCTAGTAGATCTCTAGTAGCTAATAATTTTTCAATTTACATATATGTAGGTATGGCCAAAAGTCAAAGGTTATGTTGCCAGCAACAACAAAACTCTAATACTTCAAGAAGTACGGCAACTTTTGATGGATTCATTGGCGAATGTGACTGCCAAAAACTCGCCATAAAACATGCTTAGCTGAGGAGGAAAAAATTTGAGATTTTGACGACTCAAAGACGAAAGCACAAAGAATGGACGTTGATTATCAACTCAGAACAAGACGATACTCCAGATTTCTCTGATGAAGAATTTAGTTTATTATGCAGTGTATATTATAGTTGGAGTAAAGTTCATCTGCAGTAATTTGTTACAATTTTTTTTATTATTCGCAAAATATGTGTGTATGTGAATACTGTGCACAATTATTACTTTGTATTTTGATTATAATATCAATTAAACATTGAGCAAAGATCATAAATGAACCCTAACATTGTTCTTTGACTATGGACCGTTTGGTTCTCTACTTATGCCTCATTTGCAATTTATCACCTATTGTTATTTGACCGATAACCGGATGGCCTGGTCACAATTTCTTTCCTCTCATTCTAGATACATTGTAGAACATGAATAGGAGATGAAATTTTTTGAGATACTCGACCTACGTTTTCCGTTTATTATAGGCGCTCTGTGCTATAAACTCCTTTGCAACGAACTTTTCTATGTTCGATTTCTCAATAATTATTTTGGTTTGACCCTCGTATTTACTAAAGGCCGTATCTAGTAAATTATTTGTAATTAGAGTATTATCTCGCTGTTTCATCATCTGATATGTATAGAACCGACAGCAATTATTAAAAAAAAAACACAGGATTAGCAGTTTTTATTTTCCACGAACCATCATTATCATTAACATAGATTTTAAACTTCTTGTATGAGTTCTTCTTGGCGATTGATTCAAGTTGTAAGTTGTAAGGATGGTTGGCATTTTACGATCTAATTAAAGAGTGGTATTGGAAGAGTGTTATGGGTTTTTACCCAAGAAGTGAACTAGAAATGGGAATTCCTTTTGTGAAAAAGTACAATAATATGAAAATATAATTTAACGTTAATGACAGATATACATTTTTTACAATTTCTATCATCAACAAACCGATTAATTGATTAAAAATATGTACTAATGGAATTAAGTGGAGAATGATTTTTATAAGTGAAGGAAAGAAAATGTGGTTTTAATAAGCATTCTTCTAGACCGAATTGTTATGAAATATTTAACAATAACATTGAAATTTATCTATCTTTGATGAATTAGGTGGACTGATTCAGAAATTTAACGATTTGAAATAAAAATCTAGTGAAACAAGATATACTGGAAAAAGGAAGCTCAATAGTGAAGCTGGACTCTCTATTTGGAAAAGGCATGTTATTCTAGATATCAAGAGTTACACGGCAGTACCTAGTAAGTGACATTTTTTATGATACTCAGTTATTTAATTATTCCGATTTAAAATGTGTGTCGCCACCTATCTCGCACTACCTTGCTTAGAACGAAGAACTTTTAACAAAATAATTCTCTAGAATATCGAATTCTAAGTACTTGAGCAAAACTTTAAGCCACTTTGAAGTACAATACATGATTTGTCACTTACGAGGTACTGCCGTGTGACCCTCGATATGACACATTTGAAGATATCTCAACTAATCTGAGTTACCTTTAAAAACAGGCATCGCACGATCAAAAAGTTTGTCACAAAACTTGAGTTATCAAACTGCATGGGTGACATCGATATATGGATATAATCAATTTTTTCTTTTTTGAGGCGCCTGTGCTGTTCGCATGTTCGCAAGCGATTTGCGTATGCGCTTAACCAAATTTATAGGTTATATTCAGGTATTAAAATCCCTGTTATGAATTTCCTCTCACAAAATGGATGATTTGCCATATATTTCACATTTAGAAAATATTGGAGATCAACCAATTATTCAATACAATCGTTTCAAACCCATTGATCCTTGTGATATTTTAAGTAAATATACATTTTGCAAAATTTTAGGGAATTTCTGTAGAGTAGATCTTTAATCTTTAATGAGGTGATTTATCCGAGATAGATTTATCCTATCGACTAAATAAAAATTAACCTTAGTTATGATCTGATCATAATCTGATGACACAGAACTACCAAATAATTCAAAAACTGCGGTATTGTCAAATTCATTCCATCACGCGAAGGAAAATGTTCGAAAATCTCTACGAATAGTGGTTAAGAATACCATTCTCAGGAAGTGTTCGCAGATTTTGACCATTCGTAACCATGCGCATTCGTGGAATTGCGAAGGATGTTAAGAATAGCGCTCCATGGGCGCTATTCTTGACCATTCGTATTTGTGAAGGTCGTGCGCATCTTATAATTTTGCGAATTTCATTTGCATTTGGTATGCTTGACCATTCGAAAGACCAACGATCATGCGTATTTTACAACGTATGCGTATGCGTATGCGTTTCACAGAATTTATAGGTTATATTCAGATATCAAAATCACTGTTATAAAATCTTCTCACGAAATGGATATTGATCCTTATGATATTTCGAGCAAATAGACATTTTGCAAAGTTCAAGAGAATTTCCAAAGAGTGGATCTTTCATTTTTAATTAGGTGATTCATCCTTATGATTCATGCGAGATGGATTGATCATATCCAATAATGGAAACTTAACCTGAGCTACTAACTAACCATAATCCGATGACACAGAACTACAATAATATAGACATTGCGATATTGTCAAATTCATTTCACCACGCGAATGGAAACGCTCGCACATCTTCACCAAAAAAGACGTCAAGAATACGATTTTCTGAAAGTGTTCGGAAATTGACCATTCGTAACCATGCGCATTCGTATAACTGCGAAGGATCTTAAGAATAGCGACCCAGGCAGTTTGCTGACATCTGATTCACTATTGGTTAACTTTGAAACCACAGAAATTATAGTTTCAACGTCAATAATTTTGTCCTTGGTGCTCGTGTTTTGTAGTTTGTCGGTTCATCACGGAGTTCATTTCGGCCCATTCTAATACATTATCATTGCCCTCGTATCGACAAAACATCCAAGATTTGCTCCGAACTCTCCGTCTTTTCTTTTCTATGCCTCCAGCTTTGTATACTCACACCACTGCTTAGCTCGTAAAAGCAGTATTTGCTTTCCATCACATCGACCATTTTCAAGATACCTACAGCAGACGTTGCCAGGTGACTAAGTATCATACACAGTTTGCGATGCTACCAAAGCTGTGAATTGTCCAAAAAAAATTTCAGAGCCCACTGGACTTGCCAGGCATGCCACTAAACCTCCTACGACACTAGCTCCAGTTATTTGGTATTTGGAAGATTAATGAGAAATGTTATCGAAGTCACAGTTAGATACCGAGGCAAAAGTTATCTGCTGTCACGAATTCCATTGTATCCCACAGACGTAGGTACCAATTTAATTCAAAAAAAAAACAAGTCAAGGCGGTGTTAACAAATTATTTGACAGCAAATGAATTACGCCCAATATTTCGAAAAAAGTACTTTTACTTAATAACATTGGACATTGTATTTCTACACCCAATCCCTTTTGGAAGCAAAACATTCTAAAGATTGGTCTAAAAAGGTGCCGACTGTGATTAATGGAATTCCCAAATGTACCAAATGCACAGCACAACGCATTGGTATAGATGTCAAACGTATCAAAATTACAAATCACTCTAATCAACTGGCTGCAGTTAGCGATTTAAGTGAAAGTGGAATTGAAGAAGAAGCTCTAGAAGACATAATCAATAAAACCATACCCACAAGTCAACAAAGAGTATTATTTAAAAATTATTGAACCGATTAGTTTGGAAAAAGAACGAACTCCAACATCAACTATAGAAACGATTAGCTTTGTCACCCTTAGCGACATTAGTATTTCTAGTTTTTAATGATGGTATACTCGAATAGAAATGTAGCTATTTATTTTCATTATTTCATGAGTAGGTGAAATTGGAATTGATATGCTTCTGAATATCTTTTCCATTAAATGGTCTTGCCGAATAACACCC
The DNA here is from genome assembly GCA_910591675.1 of Galerucella calmariensis. Lineage (NCBI taxonomy): Eukaryota > Metazoa > Arthropoda > Insecta > Coleoptera > Chrysomelidae > Galerucella > Galerucella calmariensis. The sequence goes on from CAJUYG010001294.1 coordinate 32,309, forward strand.
GATGTTTGTATTAACACTGGGTGAATTTATGTTGTTCAAATACTAAACTATCTTCTTCAGCAATTTGACTCGAAAGCCCCTAATATAGATAGATAGATAGTTTATTTAGCAATAATGCTATTACAAACTAAATATTTTCAAAAGAAATGACATATGAAATAATTCTACACTATGTACTGATCACATGTCAAATAATTGGATATAATATAATTACAAATAATTCATTTTCACATAATTAAAAGCTTCTCTTATGAAAGTGTCAAGGGTGATACACGATTTTATAGAAATCGGCAAATTATTATACAACAATAAACCTTTGTAAAATAGAGAATTTTGTGTTTAACTAGTTCTTGTAGTCGGTATATATGTTACTAGATGTTCTAGTGTTGTGAGTTTGTATATCTTTAACGGAACTAATTTTGTTGGACATATATTTTGGTAACATATTATGGATTATTTTAAAAATAAAAATCACGTTCTATAAAACCATTCACTGATTAACACTCATAAATCCTAAACGGTCAAGCATATCTTTAATACCAGTGTACCTATTTACTCTTAAAATAACCCTCATTGCTTTATTTTGTAAAATCTGTAATTTATACTTCTCAGACTGGCTCAAATAATACAAAATTGTTGGACAATACTCAAAATGTGGTGCAATTATGGTTTTATATAATGTTACTCTTGTCATTATAGATAGATTTGAACTTATTCTCCTGAAATAATTGATTTTTTACTAATTTTCTTATGAACATACTGACCATGTTTTTTAAAATTCAAATCCTTATCGATAATAACACCTAAGTATTTACATTCAGCAATAAGTTTTAAGGACTGAACGAACAACTTAATATCGCATGCAACATTACGTTTATTGTTGTTGAATAACATCACTACTGTTTTATTTGTGTTTACATACAAATAATTATCAATAAGCCACGATTCCAACAATTTAATAATATTTTGCATTTTATTCATTGTCTCTTCCACATTTTCACCCTCTACTAAAATTGTAGTGTCATCAGCAAATAAATTTAAAACTAATGGAATATCACAGAAGTTAACAATATCATTGATATACAGGGTGGGGCAATCTGACATCGGAGGATTACATTGTTGTGGTGAGAGATAGAACTTCATAGTTTTGTGTGAGCTAATACAGTTACTTAGGGCACATTTTGAAAATACTTTCGATTCTACAGGGTGTTCCAAAACCACGTAGCAACACAAACTTACATTTTTTTAAATGGAACGTACTATATTTTGTTTAAGAATCGAAAAGATCTCACCGAGAGCGTTACAAAAATATAGCACTCTAATATATTATAAGGGTGTTTTACGAAGATATGGCCAACTATTAGCAAAAAAGACCTCCTCTTTAACACTCTGCAGAACAGTAATTAAAATAAATCAACAAGTCTTTGTGTTCAAATGTCATACACACGTCATTGGCTGTGCTCAGTATTCATTACTTTTTTCATCGGTGGCTCTTTTAATACAGGGTGAAACAAAACGCAAATCAAGCAATATCTCAAAATTTTTAAATGAATCACCCTATAAGTCTTTTTACAATTTGTTAGTACAATTAATAAACTTTCAAACGATGTAGTAAACTTAGAGCATTGGTTAATGGAAAATCGTAGATATTTTATGATAATGGTCAAAGCAAGTATTTTACATACACAAATTAAATGGTATTAAATTTTTACATGCAACCTCTTGTAAATTTTAACATTTCTAAGGCATATATTTTAATCGTTATTTTGGATGCATCTACAATATCTAATCAATGAAATAAAATATTTGCTAATACCGTAGGTACCTACCTGGAATTACCAAAAATTTCATATTTATTCATGTTTCACTTTCAAGAATTGTTATTATAGGCTTGTTTGAGAATGGGCGAAACATAATCAAGCCATATTTTTGATTATATCAAGTGGGCTACTATCAAAATAGTATCTACTAATAAATGTCAAAGAGATATTGCTGTATTCTTCGTTTGTGTTCAGGAAGTTGATTCAAACACAGTAGTTAACTTGTGGTTCAACAAGCGATGGAGCATCTGTATATCAGAAATTTTACCGACAGGTGGATAGGACATGGTGGACCAATTTCGTGGCCTCCTCGATCTCCAGATCTCACACCGATGGATTTCTTTTCATGGGGATACATCAAGCAACTTGTGTATAAAACGTAACGCATTTTCCACAATAACTCCAGCTATGTTGGAAAGAGTAAGATCCTCGTTTTTGAAAAGAATTGTATGGAAGTAAATGATCGCCATTTTGAACACTTAGCATAAACTACCATACTTTTTATAGAATGTCAATGTTCATTTATGTAAATGTGAGAGTGTTCTTATAATGTTGGTTTTCATAATTGTTAGTTTTTCAAAAATAGAAAAAGTTGGAAAACGAATTACAAGCTTGCATTTTACATAACTAAGATATACTGTTTGTGGTGACTTGAGTAATTATTTCGTAAAGACTACAAACTGCTTTTATATTTATTAGTACCTACTATAATGACATTAGCCTACTTGCAGTAAACAAATATATTTCTTCCAACATAATTCCTTCTTTCCTTCCTCTAATGGTAAGAGTAGAAGTCAAAGATATTTTAGATGCATCCAAAATTACGATTAGAATTCATGCCTTAGAAATGTTAAAATTCACAAGATGTTGCATGTAAAAATTTAATACCATTCAATTTGTGTATGTAAAATAATTGTTTTTGACCATTATCATAAAATATCTACGATTTTCCATTAACTAATGCCCTAAGTTTACTACATCGTTTGAAAGTTTATTAATTGTACTAACAAATTGTAAAAAGACTTATAGGGTGATTCATTTAAAAATTTTGAGATATTGCTAAATTTGCGTTTTGTTTCACCCTGTATTAAAGAAGCCACCGATGAAAAAAGTAATTAATACTGAGCTCAGCCAATGATGTGTGTATGACATTTGAACACAAAGACCTGTTGATTTATTTTAATTTACTCTTTTTGATTCTTAAACAAAATATAGTACGTTCCATTTAAAAAAATGTAAGTTTGTGCTGCTACGTGGTTTTGGAACACCCTGTAGAATCGAAAGTATTTTCAAAATGTGCCCTAAGTAACTGTATTAGCTCACACAAAACTATGAAGTTCTATCTCTCACCACAACAATGTAATCCTCCGATGTCAGAAGATTGCCCCACCCTGTATAAAATGAAAAGAAGTAGTAGTAGTAGTTTCTCATTCAACAACCCAAATTTACCCCGTAAAATACAAACCTCTTCAGTTATTTCAAGTGAAAAAATAATAAAAAACTGGTTCACTGTCAATAACAAATATATTAATTATTTTCAGAAAAATTCCTCTCCGATTTATTTTATTTCAAATGTCTCCACTGAAACAAATAATGTAGCAGGTCGTAACTGCAGCTTAAACTTAATTTACCCATTAGGGACCGTCGAAGAACATCAATTTGAAAACATACGGAATGGACCTACTTAACCTTAGTGCAAGTCACGACAAGCGGATGGTTTACTATCACCTCTTCTCGGTATATATGTACTCGAAGAAGGTAAACGAGCATTGTACAAAACATAGGCGGTATACTGATGGCAAACGTTACAGAGAAATTGTATTTAACTCAGCTCATTATATCAAATATTTTGATTGGGTATTTGGTGAATGTAATTATAAAATATATTATTTATCATCATTATAAATAATTCGTTTCAATCATTATTATTCCCAGAACAACCAATAAATTTCAAAGATTCTATTTTTCAAAAAAAAAGTTCTTCCATCACATCCAAATATTGAGATTATTTCCATCAGTTCATGAAAAAAAAATGACAAAAACAACTATCATTATGGAAATTACACTGGAAGGCAAAAGTTGCAGTCATATAATATTCCTCCAAGCGAGATTGCGCTTCCGACAAATCAACTTAATCATAAACTATGAACTAGCTCAAATGACACTAACAGCCTATCAGCATACTGATTTCTCCGGAGATGAATGGATTTAATAAGGTGGCTAGTCGGCCTATTTTACTGAGACCTTTCCAGGAATATTGTGGCCCTCGGAATCTAGATAACAATATTCAGACATATAACAAGAAACCGCATATACGCCAAGTAGTCGCACTGGTATATAATTTGCTATGTAGAGGGTCTTTTTTTTTCAACCTCCGATCGCATAGTACGAAGGCCAGACATGCTCGAGGAAACTAGTGTGCGTAGTAGGCGACTGCGCATCTCCTCTTCAATTCATTCAGTCACTGGCGAGACCAACACGCCTTTTTGTGTTGAGATGTAGTCAGGTGAACATGGGTGTCACTATTGATTCTCCCGCCAAGGGTGAATTGCGAAGTGTTATTCGTCTCTTGCAAGCAGAAGGTAACAGTGCTGAGGAAATTCATCGCTCGAGTGTATGGAGGAAGCTTCATAAGTGATGGTGTTGTTCGTCAATGGCCGAACTGATGTTCATGATGAAGAGGGCGTCAAGGACGCAAGTCTGTGGCTACAGACGACCTTGTTCAATGAATTGGCCAAGTGATTAAGGAAAATCGAAGGTTCACCATAAGTGAATATTTGAACACCCAGTATATAGTCCCGACCTAGCACCAAGTGACTTTAATCGTTTTCCCGAACTGAAGCAGTGGCAGATGACTTGGAAGTCAAAAACACCGTCACAACTCACTCCCAATCATTAGCGGCAACATTTTATGAGGAGGGTATTTCAAAGCTTGTTTACAGATATGATAAGTGTCTCAATCGTCAAGGTGATTATGTAGAGAAGTTACCTGCATTGTACATTACTTCTGCTAACAAAATCTTTTCTTTATATTCACCCGTCTTTTTTTATAGCCTATCGGAGGTTGAAAAAAACAACCCTCGTATTCTCCTTTGTCTACTACTCAATAAGTGATTTTTGGGACCCCAATTCTCTCCAAAAATTCTTTTGCATCTGCTGAGGGGCTTTCTGTATTGTCTCTTGAAGGTTACTGTTCCATGGATGCCCTTATTCGAAATGTAGTCCATTGTTTCTTTGGCAAATGGAATCACTTCTCCTCTCAGCCCTATTAGCTTCAGGCCTTCTAATGTTTTCCGTGAAATTGATCATTTGTGTTTTTTGTGCATTGAATGTCGATCTCTCGTGTAAGCATCAATGATCAACTAAATTTAAGGCTGTTTGCATTATCTCCGTCGTTTGCGTATCCAAGACATTTAAAGTCACCTGTGGACACGGACAGCTCAGTAAGGAGGTCGTCCACTAAGGATACCCATAGTATTGGTAACTTGGGCATGTAAATGACCTCAACTTTTTACCGTACTTCCGGTTTTTATCTCCATGCCACACCAGCGTTAGTTACGTGTAGTATAAATACATCGATTCCTATTTGCAGTAAAAGGGAATATATATCATTTGTCTCCGGAGGTTCAAATAGTTGCATTTTTTCGGTTTTTTAAACTCAGTGGCTAATTCCCCAATCCGTGGTGCTTGGCCCGTTTGACAATCGCTCTCTTTTGTTTAGTCTAGCTGCGTCAGTGGCCAGAATTGATGATGCAGGAAAGTGGACGTTTATGAAATCCTTCAAACTCTCCTCTCTGGTTTCTGTATGGGTAACGTCCGCTTTTCTGATGGAACCCATTTCTTTCCTGGATTTCCATTTTTTGGCCAGGACTTTGTGAATTCAAAGGGATGCTGGGGCATCCAAGGTGCCCTCTTCCATAAATTTCCTTTGGATTCACGAATTTATTTGTTGTATTGCGGGGGATTATGCACATACCTGTAGGTATTTCAGTCTTGGTTGCTTTTGGCCTTGTTAATAAGATCGCGGACCTACGCCTAAGTCTCTTTAGACACTACCACCAAATTGTGTTACCTTATTTTTTTTGTTTTCACTGGACAGTTCTCTTGGTAGGTCATAAACGCTCCGCTCACTTCTCCTTCTGACGCGTCTATAGCTTCAATGCCACCAATGGGTACAGTAACATCCTCAAGAATTTCACTAATGAACGTTCCATATCCTATTCAGTTCATATCTATTTGATTACGATACTTGCTTGCCAATGGAGTAACATTAATGTCAAATTTCATGTGTCTGTGATCCAAACATAACGTCAGACACATAGTACAGAGTGTTGAATATACTATTTCACCACCAAACTCAGTAACAAAAGTAGGTATTGGATTTTCCCGTAACAGGACGAGTCTTTACACCGAGAGAAGAGTTATTTATAGAAAAATAAACTGATTTGTTTGACCTCCCTTTGTTTAAAACTAACATTGCTTATTTATTATTAAGAAGCCATATTAACATGAAAATATGGGGAAATTTCGATATAAAAAAATAATCTATTCGAGTGTAATTTCTTTAATGTAAAAAAATTTGTTCTCCTTTATGCACACCTTCATACAATTGTTCTTCAGAAACTATAAAAGTCAACGGAGCACAATCCGACACAACGAAAAAATATTTTTTCGTTGTGTCAGATAGGGACCAAAAATTATTTTATCAATTTTATTACTAGTTAATCTTGACAACGGTAGCTGGAACGCTACCGAAACGTCGAAGTAAAAAATAAAAAACATTATTGTGGTTTGATTCCCAAAAGAATGAGAAAAAAGTACAGATCACATATTTCTTCACCTGTAAGAAATCACATTAGCCTACAAATTATGTGGCAATTGAAACAAAGAATTCTCACCCCACCCTTCCCTATTATTCAGTAACGGTCACCACCTGTATACGTTTGGCGTCAGTCTGCATGTGAAATTAGATCAGTTTTTGTAATTTCACTAGGTAATTATTTTGTTTTTGTGAAGTATGTGATTAAAGTGCTCTAGTGCTCTGGACAAAAATAAGTTTAATAATAAAATGAATGAATTGTTAAACTCATGGCGATTACAAGAATTGTGAAATATCTTTGAAGGTAAGGAGATGAATGACAATTATATTCAAGCAGGTAGAAGTAACAAGCAAGCGAAATATACCTCAAACATACACATTTCTCAATTAAACCTGTCAGATCTACTCCAAGAACTCCAAAAAACTACTATGGGGAAAGCATTAATGAGCACACTTAAGGATAGACAAGGCTATCTTGTGGATACCATTGTGGGTTATGTTTTAGATCATGTAGGTATGTTTAATTTTAACAATGTATGGTTTCCATTTTATAAATGTAGGGTATCTATTTTAAAAATGTATAATTTTTTTTTAATAGATCAAAATATTCAGCAGCAAGTTTTTTATTCCTATCTTGCTTTCCTACTAAACAGTTTTATGCATAAATAAAGACCATTGATTTTTATTAGATTTAAACATGTTTGTCATGAAAATACTGTAATTTTAATCCGTGTCCAGACTAACCATCGACCAATTTGATCGACTAGTCCACACATACAAAACGAAAGTCATCTTTGTTGTTCGACATAGTCTGGAAACGGCTAAGACAAATATTTTTGAAAAATATATTTTCCTAAGTAACCTAATTATTTAGAGAACCGTGTGGAAGTTACCCATACTGCTTAATACACAGTGAACTTTAAATATATTTCTAAATATTTAGACACATTTCAAAAGCTCAGTGTATTGAATAGTGCATGTAGGTAACTTCCATAAACAAAAAACAATACCATGAATAATTCGGTTTTTTTGGGGAAATATATTTTTTCACTATAAGGCAATATAATGTTTATGGAAATTATGGTTCGGTTATGATAAATATGTTGAATTTCAGTAAACATTAATAGTTTTCTTGAAGAATGAAAATTTGTTCCCAACAGAAAAAATATAATTTGCTGGGAAGATATATTTTTTATGAATAAAAAACATATCGTTAACCAAGACAATATTCTTTTTTATGGTAAAGAAATATATTTTACCGATACAACACATTTTTTCATGATAAAGAAATGTCATTCTGCCACAAAGTAATTTTTTTATAATAAAACAATATAGTTAGCTTGCAAAAATAAGTATTTGTTATTGGAAAACTACTTTATTTAATTTAAATGCTTTCAAAGATTAATATAACTATTTTGTCATTATACCTCAATAAATGTTGTTTGAGACAAATATAATTCATTTTTACAAGAATAAATGTAACTTTCTATAGATAACTCATTCTATTGATGACAATGGATATGCTTTCATCCATCAACAATATTATTTTCCGAACTTGAAACAAATCCTTTCTTTACGACAAATCAAATATTAGTTAGGCCATATGGAAAATCATATTTATTTGACATAATAAGATTTTAATTGCCACAAATTAATCTTTTTCTCGGTGTAGATTGGGGAGCAGGTATTTAAAGTTATATAACTCTCATCGTATAATATGAGAACTAATGTTGTTATACAGTTGTATTGAATCGAGTCTCAGTTTAATTAACTTGAGAGACAAATTAATTCTTTCATAAAATGCCTGTAAATCCGATCCAACAATATTTCAAAACAAGTAATGGGTGTCCGAGAATGAACGATACACTTTCTTACAAAATACAACCTATCTAATAACTGTTCATCAATTAATCCTGTAGTCCACGCTTCGATTTTTGGAAAATGTCGTTTCTAAATGTCGAGACAACCATGAGAACCAAAACTATAGACCATTCCACTAGCTCTCGTTCATTACATTGGGGTAAACAAAAACGAATATTTTGTGTAAGTCTGTGAGCGATGCTGCCGGTTATTTCACGGGAATCGGAATTTTGTAAGACTCCAATCAGATAATTTGTTATAATTTAGCTCGAATATTATGACAATATTACAAGAAAAGGGAAGATGGGAAATAGATATGTCGGTGATCTTGCATTCTGTTTATTGTTAGTCTAGCGGTACAAGTATTGGGAGGAGACGTTAACGTCATTCTATGTGAGTGGACCCAACTGATATTATTAGAGTTGGAGGCTATTAAATGTCATATATTCACTCACTTGATAGTTTGGTTTGATAGAGCTTGACTCCATATTGAAAATAGCGATAGGTCTAATGAGCGTATTATCGTTTTCGTCTTGTTAATGAAAATTATAACTTCACCCCAATTGAAAAGTTCATTGTACGTGCATTACAGAGATACCTTCTCACAAATGAATCAACCCCCTATAAAAATTTCATCGAACGCCAAAAGTAGATGGATCTTCCAGAAATAAATGAACCCTTTTCAAAAAACATGGTAGATGAAAATTTTGGCAGAACTTATCACCTTTCAAACAATTTTTCCTACACCCGTAGTGAGAATTTCTAAAAATAAATTAACTTCCTTCAAAACTTTGATAGTTTGCGTGTGTTACAAAGTGACCAACCCATCAGTTTACTCCTGCCAAAAATCACGAAAAGCGGCTCAAGAAGTTTTTACAAAGTATATTGTTGCTTCTTCAACTGCCTGTAGCAAGACTAAAATATTTCCCCTGTATAAGCTGGACTTTTTATGCCCTGGTTTATTACCCAAGGAAGGAAAAGAGAAGATTCCAAAACAACCCCACTCACTAAAGCATGACTCTGACAGGTGTCGGTTACGCCACCAACCCATAACTGTAACCCCCATCAAAAATGACTCAACGCGACCAAAGAAGTTTTAAATTCTATGAAAAAATAATTTGTATATTCTTGGTTGGAGGTATCACAATGATATACTCAAATACAAGCGCAAATTGTTCCCTCACTTGTCGCATCAAAGACACATAGATCAAAACATCTCATTTCTTGATGTTTTTATCATACTATGCCAAATGAAAGTCACTAACGACTACTAAACAAGTTATTTGAATTGGACTTCAAATCCTCAAATATCTGTGATACTGATTAGTTGGAGATGTAATACATCAATTTTAATTCCAGTGTTATTTGATCTTCCTTTGAATCCAACAGGTTAAAAGATGATTCACAGAAATTTGCAACGGAGCAATTATTAAATCGAAACAAAAAGTAGTTCTTATCACTTCTATTTGTTTCAGCAACAATCATTACAGTATAAAACCGCCTTGAAGCTGTACAATGAATTTTCTTGTAAATAGTTTTATTATGTGTGGAAATATACAGTGTGGAAAAAACTTATGGAATAAAATTGTTCATGTCATTATATTAGAAAGTTATAAAAAATGCCGAGACACGCCAACTTTTGAATTGAGTTGTGCGTTATGTAAACATAAATTTAAATGAACAGGGTGATTCACGGAAGTATGCCATAGTCGGTGTTGTTTTTTTAATGAAACACCCTGTATATTTGCATATTTTTGAAATCCTCTTAATGAACCGATTCCAACAAACCAAATAATGTATGGTCAATTATGAATTATACAGGGTGAAAATTTAAAATTAATAATTTATTACACTTGAAATATTGGTACTTTTTTAAATTAGCTAAATATAGATTTATCAAAAATCTAGACTAACTAATTATTAGACGTATTCGTATATTAAACAAAACCTGCTATGCCCATGAATTTTATCATGAATACCTAAAAATTGCCTAAAAACGCCAATAATTAGACAAAATCGGTAAATAATGTGGATTGTTTTGAATCGGTAAATAATGTGGATTGTTTTCTATTCTGTCAGTTGTTGATGTGTTGACAGTTTATACTGAAAAAGTAAAATCTTTATCAAACACTCTTTCCTTGTCGACATAACAATGAAATATTTAACTGAGACTCACCGAATTGAGATTTTAATGATGATCGGGTACGGGGATAACTGCAGAAGTCAAGTTGAAGTGGCAAACTTATTTAATCAAAGGTATCCCGAACTGCCTAATATTTCACAAAGTAGGTACTGTGTCTAAGATTCATGCACAATTCAGAGAACTTGGACATGTCAAACCATTGAAAGGAAAACCACACTTCGTTGAAGATGATGTGAAAGTGGATATTTTGTCAAGTGTCGAAGAGAATCCAACTTCAAGTACACGTGAAATTGCCCGTGAAAATAATGTTAGTCATACAACTGTTCTAAATGTCTTCATAAAGAAAAACTTCATCCCTACAAATTAACTCTTGTGCAGGAGTTCAGAAGACGATCCAGATCGTAGAATGGATTTCTGCGAGAGATTGATAAATAAGCTGAACAGAAATGGTACCATTGGTACCATTCTTTTTTCTGACGAATCAACATTCACATTGAATGAAGAGGTAAACCGACAAAACTGTAGATATTGGTCAGCAGGGAATCCTAATTGGATGCGTGAGACACATACTCAGTACCCTCAAAAGGTGAACGTTTGGGCCGGTATCATAGGCGACCATATTATTGGTCCTATATTTATAGATGGAAATTTGACAGCTGAAAAATATTCAAATATGCTTAGAAATGAAATTATTCCTGCGTTGGCAAACTTATATCCCAACGCAATAGAAACTAGCCCACCGAATGAAAATGTTTGGTTCCAGCAAGACGGGAACACCCCATTATGCTTTAATGGTAAGAACTTATTTAGATGAAATCTTTCCCAATAAATGGATTGGACGAAGAGGTACTATTGAGTGGCCAGCTAGATCGCCAGACCTTACGCCGTTGGATTTTTTTTCTGTGGGGTTATCTCAAGAACAAAGAACATGCAACACAACCAACTAGCATTGTAGACCTCAAAGACAGGATAACCACAGAAATACGGAATATTTCACCTCAAACGTTGAGCAAAGTTAAGGAGGAGTTCTATAGGAGACTGTGCTATTGCCAACAACTAGGTGGAAAACATTTTGAGCATTTATTTCAATGTATTAAAATCAAATACATCAGGTATTTTATGTATATGTTCAATAACTGTGAAAATAAAAATTTCACCCTTTATAATAATTTATAATTGACCATACATTATTGAGTTTGTTGGAATCGGTTGATTAAGAGGATTTCAAAAATATGCAAATATACAGGGTGTTTCATTGAAAAAAACAACACCGACTATGGCATACTTGCGTGAATCCCCCTGTACATTCACATTCATCTTCACATAACGCACAACTCATTTCAAAAGTTGACGTGTCTCGGCATTTTTTAAAATTTTCTAAAATAATGACATGAACAATTTTGTTCCATAAGTGGTTTCCACACTGTATATTATTGTATGTATGAAATTCATTCAGATTACAAGCGATCCAGCACTGAAGCATATCCCATACATTGATATGATTGAGGTACAGCACCCATTCTAAGGAAAAACCCTTATTTTCTTATCATGAAACGTACGGTTTTGTATAAATGTGCAACACATGTAGCAGAAGAAAGACAACATATCCATAATAGTAAACGTTAACGGTTAACTTGATGGAAGTGATGTTGAAGGGAGACAAGAACTCAAGAATTTAGGTCTGACCCTAGAGAGTGAACTCCTGTTGAACAAATACGAGAGGAACATTATGTTGTAAACAGAAATTGTTCCAATGGTATACAAGAACCTGACAGGAATTGGGGAAATTTAGGAAACAGTCAATAATATTGAAAAAAAAACAGACCGTACGCCTCTGAGTACAGCATTGTACCTGGAGATATCTCTGAACGTGCAGTATGTGATTCAAATGTAAAAGCATTTAATTGAATTCCCAACCGGTTTAGGATTTTATTTCAAAGTATACCAGTACTCTCCAGAGTGGGTACTCGAAAGATTTTAGATTGATGGTGCACGATGTCTGCAATTAGACTGGAGTACTTGCTAGGTACGTTTTTTGTTTTAATGGGATGGGAATCGTATTCAACATATTTTATAATGGATAATTAGGGTGATTGTGAAAGAATTTTATTCTTGTTTGGAATAATAGTGCTGAAATTAGATTATTTAATGAAAAGAGGGCAATTGACAGGTGAGGCTGAAGAAACAAATTATTGTGAATCTTTAAATGTATGATCGTGTATGTCGGCGCAATGTTCGGATCTTGTTAAAATATACTCTGTACTTGTGGCTATGATACTTTTGGGTGTTTGCGCTACTGATGATTGAATGAAGTGCATTGATTACAAATTTGACAACAGAAATATAAAATCAATTTTACTACCAGATTAACAAATCTCATCTCCATCGTCAGGAGTGGAAATGTATCGGAATAAATTGAAAAATCAACCCATGTCACGAAAACAAAATTTTTCTTCTTGCAACGTTCAAAAATGTCGAAAGATTAATTATAATTATTGAACCAATTATTGCAATATTGAATGGATATGCTTAAAATGTGATTAAGAGGAAAATACAACAGTATCGATAACATTCCAACTTAAATGTTTAAGATCTTGAAACACAATATAAAGGATAATATTGCATTCCATACTCATAAATTCATAAATTCTGGATCTTTTTCAATATAATTTATTGAAGAGGAATCAAGTATCTCACAAAATCAAGGTGTTCACAAAATCAAATTTTCTCATCGTAATACGTAAGATGAAGAATAGTGAGCTTCGTGAGCAGTGGCCGAGATAATCTTTGTCTACTTTTTTTTCTGATCACATTCAAGAGAGCTTATAATCATTCCGCATTTTTTCTGTGGGCAGAAAAACAGATAATTTATAAAATTGGCACGTTCTTGGATAAGCTGGTCTCCTCGTTCCATTGCATTAAGTATCCTCCCTCACCTCAGGGCTAATTACCGTTCTTCCTATATTTTCTTTATAATCCTCTGGATTTCCAGTGGCACACCATTCAGGTACATAATACCTGAATTTAAAATACCGTCTCCAAGCTACTTCAATTCCATCACAGTTGAAAATAAATCTTTGTTGAACTACGTTAATTTTGTTCATGTTAAAAACATTTCAGGGTGAGGGGTATCCACAGCTTCACTAAAAAATAGCAGAACACTGTCGCGAAACGACAACACACGACAACAGACATGGTCACAAAAAATGGCTAGCACAGATCTCCAGATCTCTAGAACCGTGGGATATTTCACCAGGACAAAATAACTTCTTGTGTAACTGGAAGTGCTCTCGTGATATGCAAAATTTCAATTGTACCCTGTTATAGGCTGGTTGAGTCTCTTCGGGGTCTAATTTGGAATTAATATTAAGTGATTTGACTGTCGAGGTAGGGACAATAGTGGCTGTGGCCAACCAAAGGAAGGCATTTTTTTTATTTCAGCAATGTATCGCGGTCCCGAACATTGAGAAAATTGGGATGCAGGGAAAAACCACATAAAACCTGCAGGATGGGTGTTTGTTTCTGTAGTTCCCATAAACGTAATCACTTTAGATGCTGAAAAGTGTGTGGTGCACTGAAAAGTTTCGGTACACTTTTTTGGAGGAATTTCACTGGTTCGGAGCGTGTTTGTGTGGAAAAGGGTGTTTGTGATGTGCGAGGTTGAAAGATGCTCGTGAGGCTAAAATGTCCCTGGTTGCCATATCCTTGGACAGAGCAATTCTAGTTGTAGTAGGCCGGTATGAGATATCGGAGCTTCTCGATCGCCATCCTACCAAAGGATGGGATTGCATTCATCAAGATAACGCAGGTTATTTCAATAAGTTTTTGGACTTCCGTCGGGAAGTCAAATGGCATAAGATGTTCATGGCGAAAGAATTATGGCAGCTGTTTCCTTGGGTTGTGAGGATGGGAGTTGCCTTTCCGAGTATTTAGGGTCGGTGGTCGCCACCACAAGTCCTGCGAGAGGGTTTTTTCGTCTTGCTGCATTTATCGAATTTGTGTACCTACGTGGTTTCCACAGTTCAGACTGGTGGCAAGCTTTGCTTCACAATCGGTGATGGAGTGGCCAAGTTTTGAACATGGGGTACAATATTTTGGGACGGGAGGTGATGGATTGGCGCTGGAAATTTGATATTCATGGCTAAGGCCAAAAAAGGAAAATACTTTTCGGAAGAAGCCTGATGCTGTTGAGTTTCAGAATTTTTCATGACTGTAATAAGGGCGGCTGGAGAATTTGTAGATTCAAAGAAAATCCTCCAGCATTCAAGAAAATTGGTTTGAAGATCTTTGAGGACATAATTTATGTACAATACACATCTTCAACTGCTTCGTGAATATCAAGTAATCTATCACAAATATTGACATCGGAAAAAGAAAATCATTCCATTTGCTACATCACACTCAATACTTATTTTCCATTTAGCTCTTGATATTGAGAAAGTACGCAAAAAAAATTATTCATCCTTTTTTTTCATAGCCTTAGCAACTGCATGACAGTAGTGATCGGTATCACTGCTATTAATTGTCGTTGGAATTTTATTAACTGTACGTAATAATATTCGAGAAGTGGTTCATTCAACAGAAATTTACAAAATAAACATTCTTAAAACGATTGGTTATGAGGGACACACGGACACAAATAAAAGTTTCTTGCTCATTTTACGAAAAATTCCCAAATTGGCCGCCTGTATGAAATTATGCCAACTTAGGAGCTCATAGAAAATGATTTCGACTAGAGAACGTATTTCTGTGAACAAATAATGGGAATATTAGATAACAATATGATCCTATTAAAAGATGTTTTGTTTTCTGATAAAAGCACACCTACACTTGACGGTCTTGTTAATCGTCAAATTGCCGCTATTGGTCTGATGAGAATTCCCCCTGGATGAGAAAAAAACATACGCAATATCCCGGAAAAGTTAATGTTTGGGTAGGAATTGTTGGAAATTATATCGTTGGTTACTTTTTTTCATTAAAAACAATTTGAATGGGGATGAATATTTAGAACAGTTCCAAAATGATGTCATGTCAACGTTGACAAACGTATATTCTGATTCAGCAATCCAATAAAATCCTGCCAATACAATATGGCAAGGCAGTACCCGAACCAAATAGAGTACACGCATATTTCATATTTTGCTTGGATATTAATTTATAATAGTGAATATGATATCAAAAATTACTAATAATAGGAAATATACCAAATTTTAGAATAAAATTCAAATTTCAATGCACTTTCCGACCACAACCCGAGGATTTCCGAACGCTACCGATGATACGTGTGATGTCATATCTCTTGTGTTTACTTATCTCAATATGGCCGGTATTGCATTAGGTTATGTGTAGTTGTGTGTTTATATTGTATTTTAATCAACTATTAATTGCTTCATCGACGTAAAAATATCATTTATATGTTTTTTTGAGACCATTACGTGTTTGTGTGTGCTTTTTTTATTTTTTAAGGTCAACGTAAAGTGGAAAGTGGACATAAATACTTCCGAGGATATTTTAAAACTTTTGGAAGAATATATTTTTTTTACTAGTTCAGTGTTCAGTGACGATTCTTTCATATTTTGTGAGTAAAGATATGGCTAGCGAAGGTTTTGTAAAAGCACAAACTGATAACTTGCCCAAAGTGGACTTATTTATGCTGCTTGAATCTATGAAGTCAAACAGCTGCTTTAATGCAGAGGAAATAAGAGGAGTTAAAGCATTGTAGTAAGTACGATTTAAACTATGTTTTATTTATATAATATATACCAATCATATTTCGATGTGTAAATGATGTTTTTTTCCAAGACATCATATAGGTACATAACCCCAAACTATTTAAAAATAAAAATTACCAGCATAGAATTAAGTAGGTACTGACATTAAAATGGTCTTCACAAACAAAAGTAATGCCCTGCTCTTAAGTGTATTTTTGCTTGCGCCACCAGGTAAAGTAACAAATATTTCGTCGGGAGTTTCAATAGACGTTGATTTACGCACTGAAACAATGCAATACTTATACAAAGTTTTGCTTTTCGGCTTTATTCATTTTTAAAGCTTCAAGGAACAAATTAGGTCACAAGAACTCAAAGCTTGATACACGAATAGGAACGTAAACAAATGACGTCACACCATGGGGCAGCCATCTTTATGACGTTAAGCGCGTTTTGGCGGACTTTCAAATTTCATGATTTTTAAAGTCGTTTTAAAAGTGAAGTTTCTATTTTTTTGAAAAAATAGGCATGCAAGGTGTTAGTAGACCTGATAAAGCGTCAATTCCCACCAATAGCAAAATTTATACTTGTACCCTATTCTCCCAAATCGGTGGATAGGGAGGCGCGGATCGATAAAATGGCCAGAACGGTCTCCTGATCTGACGTCATTAGACTACTTTTTGTGGAGATATGTTGAAAGTATTGTATAAAAAACTTAGTCCTTCAACATAGATGACGTAAGAAGACGAATCACGCTTGCGATTAGATCAGTCACGCCTGAGATATTGAGTTACGTTAGAAGATATATCTATACCAGATCAGCATGTTGCCAAGACATTCGTGGTGAGCATTTTGAACATTCCCCACATTGACATTAATGTTTTTTTGTTTTTTTTTCACATTATCAAGAAATAATCAGTATTACTTATTGGGTTGTTAGTGTAGTGTAGCGAATTTGTGAAGTAAAATAATTTTCTTTGTTTAATGTTAGTTTTTGTAGTAAATCTAATATCTCCGAAACAGTTGAAAATATGTATAGGCACGACATTTTAGATGGATTATAACTATAATTTCAAAAAATAAGTAATATACAGGGGCATGTTGCATTTTAAATATGAAAGCTGGTATTGGTCACTGTCACATTACACACCCATATATTCTTTTTTTTTGAAAAAATTCGCATTAAACATACAAATCGATGTGTTCAAACGTTTTTCCCAGCACGCCCTATTCGTTATCGAATTTATTCTATTTGGCTGTTACACACTGTTTGTGGCACAACCAAAATATTATTATGGATGATTAGTGAGGAAATACAAATGGTAATATAAAAATTATGGTGCAAGTGCAAAGAGCAAGATAGCTAAATGGGAATCATTGAACGGATATAAATATGGAGGAATAAAATATGAGATTATATATATTCCATTTTACAGGCACTACACTTTACGGTCCAAAGATTGAGAGAGATATGAAGTGAATGGAGGATGTATCATAAGTAAATAGGGTAGCAAGTTGGAAGGGGTTTGATAGAAAGTTTCATATTGCTTGGGCCAAGCTTAATTGATGGGCATCAGTTATTTGCAGCAAAATATTTACAGAGTACACATAAAAGTTTGAGCAGCAATCCCTATGTCACTTTTGTACAAAAATTGGTTTTGGCCTCGACCAATTGATAAAAATATGAATAATGGACGATTGGAAGTAGATGTATTCAATCTATATTACAATTGGCCTGATTCTAAAATAAAGTGGTTGAAAGAGTGATTAGCGTAGTAACGGGGTTAGGGATAAAATTTTAATCACTTGTTTAGTCACGCCATCCATGTTTCGGATTCTACAAAACCAAAATCAACCACGGTTATCAAACTTCTTACGCTTAATCACCGCGATTAAAGTAGTTTGAATGTATCATGCGCAGTTAGCCAATTCTGGCGTTTTTGACAGAACTTGCGCCGAAATGCATTAATGTCAAATTGCGATCAGTCTTTCCCTTGTGTTTCTTCCGGCAGTCAGTATGTAACGATCTAAGAATTCAATCATTTATTTCATTCCAAAAGCTTACTAACAACGATGGGGGGTCATTGTTTCCTAGGTCGTTGTCATCATCATCATCTTCGTAGGCTTCATCATTTACTTTTGACTCACTATAATCACTTTGACAATCACAATCAATAGTGATTAAAGCACAACCACCAGAGAAACCTGATGGTTAGGACTAAACACATTTTGGAGGTTAGAATGGTTAAAAAGTTGAGCACTTTGGTGTTATAAAATCCGAAGTCCGATAAATTGGTTACCTTAATCACTGACCTTGCTTTTTACCACTCAGCTGAGTGGTTAAGTTGTAACCACTCCCTTATAGAATCAGGCCGATTGTGACATTTTGATTAATCATAATTATTATGATAGGAAACTTATGGAAACTATCATATTGTGAGGAATGACCAATAATCTTGAATAATTAATGGAAAAGTGTGGTTTCTATAATTTTTTTCTTATGAACGTATAAGTAAAGGAGACTATTGTTGAAAATATATCATAATATAGAATGAATATAGGTACATGAAGAAGTGGTAGTTATATTCTATTTCCAGAATGTCCAGAAGTGGTAAATTAAATCAATATTTTCTTCGAATAATCCCTTTTAGAAACACCACGATATCAATTTCTACTTTTCATAAGCACCTGTCGAGATATTTCTAATATACAAACCTAACCTAACCTAACGCCCGACGATTGTTCTGGAGTATGTTGTTTTTCATGTTTATAAGTTTACCGGTTGAAGGCTTACCGTCAGTCGATACCAAGACAACACCAAAAAGTCATTTTTTAAGTTTCTCACTCAGCAGGGAGCTCCTTGAAGTTAAGCTCAACTGATGGAAGGCGTGCTTTGATACTTGAAGGTTCCAGTTCTTTTTATTCCTTGAAAAAGGCCTGTGATTTGGTGAAAACTAGAATGAGCAGCATTATCCTAGATTTGAGGATTTTTCGTTAGGTATCTCACCAGCAATACCTCTGCGATCCTTACACAGCTCAGGAACATGATTCAACCTGAATAAACAATTTATCAAATCTAATAACTTTCTGTGAATATATCAAAATATCTTCCGCGAATGCATTAAATTCAGAGGTTTTATTTCAATTGATATTCTCTACTATGCCCAAAAACTCAATCTTCTTCTTATTTCATCTTCTTGGTTCGGTTGAAGCGTGATTTTTAGATTATCTGTTGGCACTTTTAACAATTTGATAGCTTTTCACGAGAAGCCGTCTGTACTACTGCCATTCATTAATTTTCCCCAGATTCCCCAATATCGCAGCTATAGTAGTGTTATTACTTGATCTTTTTTTATCGACGGGGGATTACTGTTATTTGAACCCTTACACCTACACTTAGACTTGTATGCTATTCACATTAATTATTGCGATAGACTTCCAAATGATTGAAGCTCATTCATCATATTCAATACAGTTTGGTTAGTTTCATAGTAATATTTTTACTTTTCATTAACTACTCACATTACCCCTGAAATAGTTAATTACGTAACAGGAGTTGTAAGTAACCCATTACGCACGAAATGAAAAAGTTTATGAACGAAGCCGCGCAGCGGCGAGTGCATAAATTTCATAAGTGCGTTATGGGATTACAACTCGTGTAACGTACTATACTTTTTCTACGCCCATCCATTTTCTTCTAAGTGCTCATAATTCCATTTTTTTTACTACCAACAGACATATTCGTAGGTAAAGTTGAGAAAATGTTCGGTTACTATATTTTGTTACAAACATTGACAGCATAACTGAGATGACGCTTATTTTCATATCAAGAAAACGCGTATTATTTCTTTCAGAAATTGTATAATGTGTTGCCAACATTTACGGGCATCACTGTTTTAAACTAAAATGTATTTCTCTAATGCTAAAAGCTTTTATATTTCCTTATGATGTATTAAAAGTATGTAAATGAACCAAATAAAGTAGTACGTGAATAAAAATTTGATTGTAATTTAATTAAGCCAAGAAGTTTAAGTTTTCTTCTCAAAACGCACGTGTATGTTATGAGATCTCAATACGTGCATGTTATTGTTAAATGACATGGGCGTAGAAAAAATTGTACAATACTTCGGGGAAAAACGAAAGATAATTATCACTAAATCACTTTCCAAATTGCTTCACCTCAATCACTTTCGCTATTGAAGCTATAAAAGTAGCAATCAGAGAGAAATAATGAGAAACGTTCGATTTCAATGAAAGCGACATTGTGTTTTAGGCGACATCGATTACTTTTGCAATTGAAAAAATATATAGACTTCTTCATTTTGTCTACCGATTACAGATTTTTCCTATGCTGAGGGTTATTTTCCAGGTGAATTTATTGTAGCAACGGAAAAGTTTTCACATAGTACTCACTTAAAAATAAGTTTTGCATGAACTGTGTGAGAATGTGAGATGATAATTGAAATATTTGATTCGAATAATTTTCTATGGAAAATTTAAAAAACCTCATTGTGGTTAATCAGGGTTGAGAATTTTTGTATTCCATTCTGAGGCATTCTTAGTATTCCAGTGCTGCCTGCCTGTCAGAAATCCTTCACTACACTGACGCTTCAGCCTGACTGCAGGTTTTTTATTCCATTTCAGTTTAGCTATCGACTTTCTCAATCACTGTGAGTGCTGATTCCTCCGTGCCATTGCATTCCAATCTAAATGCAGCAATAGGTAATGCCAAGAAAAATAGCTAGTAGGGCTTAGACAATTGGGTGACTACAACCTGTTGTGATCGAGTGAATGCAAATGTTAGAAAAACACTGCACTAAGAGTTTTAACAGGGATTCTAACGGGATATTGTCGCTTGAAGGAGTACCTGTAAAAGCTCGGAAAAGTGAAGAGAAAAGTGTGAATTTTGTGGCATGAGAGAAGAAACCTCAATCATTGCGAATCCTTGCGAATGTCACAGCAATTCAGAATCCTACGGCACAACACCTAGGAGATTATAGGATAGAAGAGGGACATTTAACTAAGTTAAAGCCGGCAGATATCCTGGAATTCCTCCGGAAATCAGGAATGAAGGATATACCAGTATCTGAGACTTTCCTCAGGAACTGAGTAGAAAGGAGTAACAAGGCACAATAGATCTTCCAGGTCTCAGTGAATGTCGTCTCAATATACATCTATACATACATAATTTCCCAGAATTTTTTTTAATTGATAATTCTTAACAACCGGCACTGCGTCTCTCTTTTGAGATTCTAATTTTCTTATTTTTATTTGGCCCTAGTTCGTTTACCAAATTGAAATAATCCTCGGGGAATTTTTATGTGGAGGGCAGGCGCTTAATTGGGAGCAAGATGAGAAGGGGTGTATTTTTCTCTGCTTAAGCACGTTTCGGAGATTTTTTCTTTTAATAAGTAAAATAAAACGTCCTTTGGCTGTAATCAGACATTTCGTCAACGCTGTCGTCTGCGGTGTTTCATTAGTACGAGATGCATTTCGTTTTTTATTTCTCGTAATCGTCACATTTCAAAGCGGCTGATGAGTTTGATTCCAAAGAGAATTTTTAATTAAAAAAACTGTTTAGTCTTGATGAATTCATGGAAGGAAAAAAATATCATTCTGTCAAGATATTAAAGAAATTTTAAACATATATCGAAAATCTGAATACAAAACACTTTTTTATCCGCAAAGTTATCTTATTTTTTCATTCAAGAAGTACGTACTGAATCTTCTAAAAATGTAATTCCAAGCAGTTCCCACAATAATTCAGGGTGTGTTTCAACTCGGTGGGTTGAACTATTGTTATAGTTAACCATTGGTTAACTTTAAAAGGTTGTTTTTACAGGAGAATTTAGACGTACACCAACTGGTTAACCATCTGATCTCAGAGAGTTTACCTATGATCAAACACGGAACAATACAATGTTACTTGCTCTATCTGTTTGCCTGCTTCAATTTGATAATTTAGGTTTGCAATTGACGTTTCACAGTTATTTTTGATTTCCATTGATAAGTGAAAAAATAAATGGATATGAAGATATATTCATCCCGTTGAACATTTAGTGCGAATTATTTTGAACAAAATGGGGAATTGGGAGAAGCGAGAGCTAATTTACAATAATTTACAGATGATGATTGAGACTTTCGAGAGTTGCTCGAACTAGAAATGATTTCCAGAGCCTCTAGAAACTTACCCTACATAGAGAAAAGATTTGAACGAATGAACTGAACTAAAATAGTTTCATTATAAAAAGTTCAAATTGTTTTACACTCATATAATCAAAAACCCCTTTTATACTCAAAGGTGTAAGGGTAGGTATCTATATCTAAATATTTTGTTAGTAGAGGAAATTAGTCCATTTCTTTTTATTTTTTGCCATCTTTTTTGCTTCTTCCCATTTCACACTTCTTCTTTTTAGTATTTATCGGGTTTACCACACATCCCTGACAGGTTTGCTGCTCATTCTTGTTGAGTGTCCGAACTAATTAAGCTTTTTTTATCTAATAACTCAAGTATTGGTTCTACTTCCAGTTCCTTTCTCACTTCCTCGTTTCTTATCCGATCTCTTCGTGTTATACCCTTCACTCTCCACGAATATTTCATTTCCAGTGTTTGGATCCGACCTTTAGATTCCTGGGACAGTATCCAGCTTTCACTTCCATAAAAGTAAGGATTGGCCGATAAACTGTTTTATATACTGTAATTTCGGTTTTTGCACTGATTTCCTTTTTTTCTATAAATGATCTTGATAATGCATGATATAGTTTTGATGCATCTTTTCATTTATTTCAATAATCTTCCGTTTCTATAAATCTTCATACCAAGGTATTTAAATACCTCCATGAAACTAAATTACTGAATGTAAATGACAATTACGGAGACGAAAGGTTGAAATGTCAACTGGAATCCATTGGTTTCGTAACCCTTGATCGACATATTGTGTTACAACGCAAAAAGGCTCAGCTACTGAATAGTGGTTAAACGTAGTTCAACTATTGGTCCAGTGACCAGTGGGTTAACCTGCTGAGTTACAGCACACCCTCAGCAGAATGTAACAATAGTAAATTGTATCACAAATGCAAAAAAATAAGCTTCAGCAACCCAAGATTATTAGATGCACAAGCTAGCGTCAGTAGCGAAATGAGGGCAGCTCATAGTTGAGTGCTGCTAAAACGTTTCCTGCATGTGTGACACACAACTGTTTTTCGCCTACCGAAAAAACCAAAAAATAGGGAAATATAACAAAAAACTTTGACATGCAGTAACGTGTGAATTGGAAAATTCAAATAAGTCGTTGCAGTAATAAAGTAATTACATGATTGATTTGCTGGTGAGGTGGGGAAAAACTAGTTCTCGTATATATGCAATCACATTATATCCCAAGTTTTGAAATTGTTAGTGATGAATAGGGGAAATTCATACAGGTAAGTCAATAATCGCTCAGACTAACATAACGACTTTTTTATATTGCATAAAATACAATTACCTATTGTAGTGTGCTCAAGTTTACAGTCCTAGAACGAGATAAATACTCGCAACTTATGAGGAATCGAAAAAGTTCGAAAATTTGACGCCTCTCTTTAAACTTTCAGGAGGTTTTGTTTCGACAAGACGGTGGCTCATCTTATAACACGAACCGTCAATTTTTTCAATCTCACATTTCCTGATCGGCTGATTAGCACAAATGTGAATAGAAGATCACCAAACCTAGGACCAATTGTTTTATTTGACAGCTATGAGGAGAAATATGTTTGACAGATTGCAAGATTGGGCAATGTCGACAAAAATGCAAAACAATTTCGCATACGGTACGCGCCAGCTCTATGCAGTATTGAAGAAAACGTGGAGCTTGCAATTTTCCGTAACGCTGCGCAACAAAATGTTGCATCCAGTGCATTTCATCTCCAACCAACCACATGTGTCACGAATAGAGCTGAAAATACCATTCCTCGATGGTCAGTAAGATCTGGTCAGATCCGTTTACATCAAATTTGTGCTCAACGTCACATTCTGTTGACACAGCTGGGGATTACTTTTTTTGCGAGACTTTCGGCATTCCCATTTCCTTGTCAGCTGCCTTAGAAATTAATTTCAAATTAGTATCAATTTGAAAATGCTTGTAATATCTTGACTTGAATTTATTGTGAGCAATTCTGCTTGGAAGATGTTGAAACTATTCTCTAGTTCTTTAGTCCGTCTGTGTAACATAACTAACTTTTACTTTCTTCTTCGATTGCGCCGAATGATGTCTCAAGCTTGAGTTGCTTTAGCGTTGCTTTTCCTGGCTCATCCATTGTCAGATCTGTTACAGATGAGAGCAAGCGAATGGAGACGCTGGTTAAGCCATATTTTCAAGAATATTTTGTACCAGAATTTTGAATAGTTAAATCACTTAATAATAATAATAATAATTCATTTGCTTTTAAGAACATGCTTATAGCAACGAGTGGCTACATATATACAATTACATTAATATTGTGATATAATATAATTAGTCTGCTGAGCTAAGAAGAAAATTAAAAAAATAAAAAAAAATACAAACTCATTCATTCAATATGAAGGATCTTAATTTGAGTATATTCCAGATGTATTGGCTATTTACCATAGCATCCTCATTTGTATTTTGCAAAGCGTTAATCAAAGCATCTACATTCTGTAAACAAGAAATATTGCGCTTCATTACAGTATGGGACACTCAAAAACAACATGTAGAAGAGTTTCCGTTTCTTGATTGTTATATATAGAGCAAACTAATTTCGGGTCAATATAATAAACAATACCGTTAAATGTGAATTTAATTTTATAATATTATTAGCCATGCGTAGTTGGGCCAGAGTGCGGGTGACTTTGATAGGTAACTTTTTTTGTAAATACGGACTTGGTGCTTCAGAAACATCAAAAACACTATAATATAGAGACATATGAGAATACCTAGATATAATATTAACATCCACCTTGTGCAAATGTGTGTAATATTTAGCCAAAACATATTTCTTTGAAACAGAAAAATTGAATGATGAAAAGTTATTCCAGTAATCTAATACATTCAAATCAATGAAAAACTGTCTTATTTGCCTTGACCAGTTGTACTTGATATCGCACGAGTCAATCAGTTTTAGTTGTTGATTATAGCACAAGTTTGGGTAACGATCATTTTCCATCTGAGACAGTTCATGCAGCCAGTTAACTGAACATTTAAAAACATTATAAGCCAATTTCACTCTTCCCGTTTCTACTCGAACAATAGCATCAGGTGTATTGAAAGGTATTAAAAGTATTCTCTTTAAATAATATATTTGCACTCTTCAAAAGTTTCAAGATATTTAAGTCCCCAAACTGAAACACAATTAAACATGGTATACTAAGAGCCAATTATTCAAACAGTTCAATTCTCGAGCAACAAGTATCGATTTTAGCCTTACCCATTATGGGAAGAATAGCTGTTACAACCTGTTCACCCCTTTCACAAATACCTGTGGCCATTTCATTGAATAGTCCACTCGAGGTAAATGTCACACCCAAGTAAACATACTCATTCGTCATAGACACTAATTCATTATTAAAGAAAATTACATTTAGAGTGACGAAAACCTCCACGGCTAAACTGCATTATTTCAGTTTTCTTCAAATTGACAGTAAAGTTATTCAATGCAGTGTACTTTTGTAAGATATTCAATTTTTTCGCTACATCAATTTCGGAGTGTGCCAGGATAACCGATCATCTGCATACAGCAAACACAATACATCGTTCTTATCGTCAATGTTCACAACCTGAGCTCCATGATCATAGGAAAATTTTTCAAGATCGGCAATGAACAAGGCGAAAAGCAGAGGACTTAAAGGTTCTCCTTGCAAAACTTCTGTCGTTACCGGGTATGATTTAGTTAAACCATTAGCACTTTTCAATTGCATATTAGCTTGCCTGTATAAAGCTATAATTACACGTAATATTTTTGCAGATACACCCAAATTGAATACTTTTATCCATAGCAACGAATGAGTTATTGAATCAAATGCCCTTTTAAAATCTATAAATATTGCAAGTATTTTTCTTGTTCTGTGTTTAAGATGTATGTTAATAATAGAGCTCCAGGTATATAATTGTCAATACATCACCGTCCTAAACGGAAACCAGTCTGACATTTGAAATGTGAACTTTGCGTTCAGCCTTTCAGCTTCTATATTTATCATTGAATTTCTTCAGAATTTTGGTTTTTGGTGAAATAGTCCATATATATTTCCTAAAAATATTGCTTTTGAAAAATTAATCAATTATTTCACTTTTGTGATTTGTGGTGGTAATAAACTAATGATCCAAAAATCAAGATTCTTAAAGTATTTTACCGCGAAATTGGGAATTATGAATTGTCTTCAAATAAGAATGAGAAAGGTGGCAGGTCTTCTCTTATCGTCTGTCGACAAAGCAGCATAAGTGGAACTGTGCAGTAATCCATTGATTACATTTTTTCCAACTGTTTAAAAACAAAAATGCCGTTTTATCTTAAGAATCTGGGTTACTGCGCAGTTTCTTGGAGCACAGTTTTTGGAGTTCCTATACAAGTTCATAGGAATAAAAGTTCATGGGAATAACAGCTCATGACAAACAAGTTCCTGGGTCAACAAATAGTCTGATTTCCTGATGCACGATTCCCTGAAATGAAATAACCAGTTTTCCCTTGTGCAGTTCTTGATGTACAAAGTTTCCGGAAAACAGTTTCCTGGATTTATCAGTATATGAGAATTCATCCAGAGTACCTATACATCGACAGCTTCATCATCAACAACATCTTCATCATCCACATCATTTTCATCAACATCATTTTCATCATCAACATCATCTTCATCATCAACGTCATCTTCATCTTCAAAAGATTGTTCTTTTGATAAGTATATTTTATTGTTACTAACCCTTTTTTTATGTTAATTTAAAGACCGTAATTATATACATTTTTTTGACTCTGTTAGTTTTATGTATTAGACAGAAACTTTAAGTTCTTTTTTTTAAACAGATTAAAAGTTAGCTGACCTTTGGATTCAATTTTCTTCCTAATTTTCTTTTAGGAAAGAAAATTAGTGGCGCCCTAAAATAGCTTTTACTGTTTTTCCAGTTATGCCAAAATTAATTTGTTTTTCTCAAGATTAATAAGGTAACAAAGCCCTGCGAACTGGCTTAGTTTACTTCCAAATTTAATTGGTTGGTTAGGCACTAACCTGCAATAATTACCATAATTTTTTTTTCAACGACATTCAATCTCAATATTTCTTTCATTGGCGCTCAACGTAAATCAACATTTTGGTTTCATTGGCGATCAATAAACTTAATACGGTTTCACATTCAGTTAAATCACTCTCAGTTATAAAATCCATCATTCTCAACAATTACTTTTTGAGAATTTTTACTTCAACTGAGAAACTGGAAACAGGATTTTTGTAGAAAGTGGTGGGTACCAATATTTTATTAAATTCCACTAAGGTTACCTCTTATATTTTACTCATAGTACGTTCCTGCATAAGTAGTGACATTTTCGCCGACGCGACATCATTGTTGCAGAAATAGCTGCCGTAAAATTTTCAGACCAAAGAACCGAGAATATTTTTATCTCATTATATTTGAATGGTTATTAGAGATGCACTCATGAGAAACATATTTCCGGATGAACTAGTAAATCAATATACGGAGTTGGATTTTTTCCAATAAAAATTTGAAGTATGAGAATAAATTATAATAAGCGATGCCTGTGAGACTCATACGGAATTGATAAATATAAGAAAATAGTTTTAACGAACCCTTTGCTCGAAATAGTTTATTTATGCAAAAAGTGTGAAGTAATCCTTTTTTGAAGAATGTGAATATTGATGCGTGAGCCGGAAGTGAGTGCAACGATCACATCAGTAGAAGAAAGGGACTCTACACACGAATTGTATACAATATTTTTCCTGCTATCAGAACTTTGATTTGATTCAACTATTTGGTTCACTCAATATTGCATAAAGTAATTCACTTTCTCACACTAGTGCGTGAAGTAATGAGAGTGAAATATAGTAAAATTTTTGGAGAATTGACTAAAGCATTGAAGTAACTCATTTTACTTCACCATTTCCATGATATTTACTTCTGAGACCAGTAAATTATGTTTGATTATATTTATGCATGTTCAACAAATTATCAACCGTTTTCATTATTTCGTAGTATAATTTTCCGAATACCATACCATACCATTCTATGAAAGCATTGTTTTTTTGTTCATAAATATATTGTCATGATCTGAAACCAGGTGAATCCAATTTAAGGTGAAGAGCCTGTAATTAAAGAAAATAATATTTACCTAATAAATCAATATCTTTATAAACCTTAAATAAATAATCTTATAATTGATACATGTTAAGTAAAATGTAATAGATATTGTAGTTAAATTAGATTTATGTAACTCATTTCAACGTTCAGTGCAGTGACAGTGATTAATCGCGAAATGAATCAACCGATTAAAGGAAAGTGTAGTCAATAAGGAACATTGATATAATGAACATGCGAAAGGACCTTTATATCCATAGAAGTCGAATAAAAATGACACTAAGACAATTTTATCACAGGAAAAGTCGCCTGTGAGAGAATGAACAAGAAAAAAATTGAAAGTTGTTGATTTTGGAACGAGAAGGTAGAAGGTGCAAAAATTAAAAAAGAAAAATCAAAAATTGAAAAATATAAAGTAAAGTGCCTCAAGATCATACCAAACTAATAGAGAAACAAAAAGTACTAACCGTGTAAGAGATTTCATCCTTTAATTATCTTCTAGAAAGCGGTAAGCTTTGTTTGGCCTATATTTAACCTTGACTGGAGATAGCATCCCAGAAATTTCAAAGGATATTGTATGCAGTTTGTTCCTGAGAAAGTACAGTTTACTTTCTATAATAGTATAATGAGATCAGCAATCAATTCCAAGTAATTTATATCTCACATAGCAGAGAAGAGTATTTATTAGATTCAAGTTCCTGAAAGTAGATAACCTATAAATTTATTCATCGTAAAAACATTCATTACGCAATTGCATATTTCTTATATACCTAATATGTTAGTTAAGATTTTTAATATTAGCAGTTATAAATAAATAGGAAGCTTACCTTAATAATTCAGATCATCCAAAGCAATTAAACAATTCTTTTCCCTGTGATGCCATTTTAAAATAACACATGATCAAAATAAAGAGAGCAGATAAAGTCTGTGCGCATATTCAAAGTTTCAGTTTTCAAATTATTCTATTTGTATTACGAGGGGAACACGACGAGTGAATTTTAAGATAATAATAAAGGGTAGTTGCTGAGGATAACAAGAGAAAACAGAGTTTAAAAAAAGAGGGTTTATAAAGTAGGGAAATAATGGGAAATAATTCAGTTGAGGGAACCGCAACTTGGGAGAAAGAGTCAAAATTGTTTTTTTTAATACCTAGCCAAATTCTCTGATTTTCAGACAAAAATTTGAAGTAACTTTACCAATTTTTTAAAAAATAAAGGCGCCCAAATAAATAACAATAAAATATAACAGAATAATAATAATCTAAAAATAAAAAAATCACATCACACAAATTAAAATATTACAATATGTAGATTTTTCTGGCAATATATTTTCAGTGGCCTTTTGTGCACTGTTTAGGATATTTGGAGGAGTATTATCAAATTGGTAAGATGAATTTAAATCCATATCGATTATGTAACAGGTATAAACTGCAAAAAATAACATTTCAATCCAAAATTATTAGGTAAATAAATGTTAATAAGAAAAACTTTTTACGTTTTTAGAATTGATTCGGTTCTCAAAATAGTGAATTAGAAGTAATTTATCCCCAACATAATGATTTTGACGTGTTCTGTGAAGCTAATAAATTATTATCTACTCCTATACTATAAGTTGTTCATTGAATGCCAATTTTCAGTTTCATAATGATACTTATCATAACACTGGGTTTTATTATAAAATTGGAAAATTGACCAATATGAATATGGATTTTTCAATAACCAAGTGGGCAGACTCAATATTTTCTGTAGAATTTTTGATAAATTCTAGGAGATTCGTGTTTCATGATAGCTTCAATATTAATCTTTAGTCGAAATAGTAGATACCTTCCATTTTTTGAAAAAAATGTCGAGCAGGGGGGAGTTTTTCTATACACACCACCTGAAATCACTGGGAAGGCGGAAAATGTATACATAATAGCTTATTACCTGAAAAATCATGGAAGGTATATGATAAATTTGATGGTCAATAAAATTCATGGATGGGAGGGTGGCACGAGAAGTATCTTTTTTTTCTGAAAACGTGTTCTTTGAAGAGCTCCCAATCAAATTGAAATCCTTGAAGCTGATATTAGCAAATATCCAAAATTGTAGGCATTTTTAAAAAGACATTCGAAGAATAGAGCGGAAAAAATCTGGAACAACAAATAAACAAATTTTTTCGTAATATGCCCCATTAAGAATGAAAATTGACATGTTCCAGGGATTTTGCGATAAACCTTTATTTATCTACTAATAGGGACCCACCCTAATAGGGACTTATTATCGAGAAATATGAAGTTAAGTCTTTGCGAATCCCTCATCTTCTCTAGATTGTTTTTATGGGCCTGCCATCCTACAAACTGATGCTTCGCGACTGCAAAAAATTCAAAACAGCTGCATTCGATTTTCATATGGTATCCGCAAGTATGATCACATCAGTGCATCCTTCAAGTTACAGAATTTGGTCCTGTTAGACTCTCTCCTCTGTATAATGTATTGATTTTAAAATAGCAGTGCCACCGTCGTCGACGGCACTTCTTTATAGCTCTGATGAAGAGATGCCAAAGAACCGTCTTCAAAACACGCATGCATTGTATATACAAGAGTAGCACAAATTTCGAATTTCAAGTCATAGCTTGTTCATCTATGGACGAGGGAGGTGTTTGGTACAAATGTAAATGAAAATGTACGTTGTTAAAAAACGATATTATTACTATACGTTCTAATACATTCGTGGCTTGAAAAATGACTTGTTCAATATATCAGGGAATTGATGCTCCGAACTGTTTCATATAAACACATTCTT
Organism: Galerucella calmariensis; assembly: GCA_910591675.1. NCBI lineage: Eukaryota > Metazoa > Arthropoda > Insecta > Coleoptera > Chrysomelidae > Galerucella > Galerucella calmariensis. Next base: position 63,733 of record CAJUYG010001294.1, read on the forward strand.
CGGTTACCAATTCTAAAGAAACGCCTCAATTGGATATGTCACGTTTTTTGGTGATATTTTGAGTTTTATGTCAGCTTAATGGCAGCGTTATTATCAACTGATATTGTAGGAATAGTTTGTATACTTATTCATAACTTTCTGATAAAGTCGTTTTAACAAGATCAGTTCTCTTCCATCGGCTTTTCACTTGATACATTAACGAACCTCATGACAATAGTGACACTTCATATTTATTTATTTCGGGATCAAGTCTATCGGTGTGAGAAATTATGTTTTTCTACTACCGTGCGTAGAGTACGTATTTTAAGCACGTCACGAAGTGTGTAGAGGTTTACTTTTTTGCACTAGTGCGTGAAGTGAATTTGTTGTGTTTTTGGGGAGTATACCTACTGACATTTGAATATTTGAGATAAATATTTGTATCTCTAAGAGCTCATCCATATCTCAAATGTGGTTGTATGAAATCAAACCAATGGTTCAATAAAACAAAGTCCAAACAACAAAATTCAATAAAAGTTCCTCAAAAGGACACTTATGATGTGCTACTAGTTTCGGTACAATATTACCATCATCAGGCTACAATATAAAGAGAAAAGGTAAACTTAATACATGAAGATCTTACAAGATTCTGTTAAAATAATTAAGCAGGAGTTGTTAATAGATATAAAATGAATATGAAAATAATATTAAAGTTAATAATACAAAATTGAGAATATTACAATTGTTGACATTAAATTAAAAAACTATTAATATAATTAAAAAAGGTTAATGAGAATCTTACAAATTACAACTTTGATAATATAAATTATAAAAGTGGGTAGTCAAATTGGAATGAAATAAAACATAGTTACCTACCTGTATGAAATATATAATCCAAAGAACAATAGGTTGTTGCCGAAAAGTTTATATGTTAATAGTATATTACGTAACGTGTGTGGTAAGGAGCATTTTACGCACGAATGGAAAGGTTACGCACGATGCCGCGTAGCGGCGAGTGCGTAATTCCGTGAGTGCGTAAAATGCTCTACAACACGAGTTACGTACTATACTTTACCTACGACCAACTTGTACTTGTATTTTTTATAAGGAGCATAAGAAATAACAGTTACATAATTAGAGGTGCTTGGTAAACTCCATCTCTATTACTCTATTACCAATGAAAGAAGCACATTGAAGAACTAACGTTTAAACATTATTAATATATTGTTTATAATCGAAAGTCCATTTTTCAATTATAATCAATACATATACATAGCCCTTTGGGCTTTTCATAGTTAAACGTGGCCATATCTAATGTTTTCAAATAGTAAATTTTGAATAAAATGGAGACGTCTATTGACAGTTGCTAAGATGTTGCTAGGGAAGCCGTGCGATTTACTTTACAGCTGTGCGTTTTTTTTACAGTGCGTAATAGACCTCATTACATTGATACCGACTGTGTGTTATTGACTGATTACAGGGGGGGTCGTAGGTAAAACATATTTATATCAAATATTTGTATGGTTGTATTCCACCAATTGACTGAAAAATTGAGAAATTGATCTGAATTCTGCTATAATTTTCAATAAAAAAATGTATAATATCAATAATTTTATAATGGCCCTAGTCTAAGTCTTATTAAATGAATGTCAAATGATGATAAACAATGTGTTGATATATATTTGATAATAAATGTTCCCTTCTGTTAACCTAACACGTGCGTAGAGTGACTTTTCCGCATGCAATTGCTGACCGAGCTCCGCTAAAGCGTCGTTCTGCCACCTGCAATACCGTGTTTTTTTGTGTTTTTTTCCGCATGCCAGTAGGAAAAATAGTGTGCCTAACACGTGCGTAAAGTGACTTTTCCGCACGCAATTGCTGATCGAGCTCCGCTAAAGCGTCGTTCTGCCACCTGCAATAGCGTGCGGCCACAGGCCACAGGCCCTACAAGGTAATCATTAAATATAACACACAAGACACACTAGAAGAAGGCGCACTCCGCATCTTCACGGATGGCTCTAAAACCAATATGGGCTCAGGATGTGGGATTTACTCCAGATCTCTGGATCTAAACATCAAATGGGCGATGGGCTGTAATGTCAGCGTTGCTCAAACAGAGCTCACTGCTATCTACATCGCCGCAAAAGACGCATAGGTAATAAAATTCACATCCTTGCGGATAGTAGACAAGCACTACTAGCCCTGAACAGAACGCGTATCACATCAGGCCTAGTACTGGAGTGTCACCTGTCCCTGATCGAAGCCTGTAGCAACAACGAAGTCACTCTAGGCTGGATCAAGGGGCACAGTAAATCGAAATGTAACCACATTGCCGACTCACTTGCCAGGAAAGCAGCATTCCAAAAACTCTTGGGACCTGGCACTTTCATTGGTCTGTCGGCATCGGCTATGATTGACCTAATAAAGGAACACTCCCTTGATAAATTTAAGGGTAGATGGGACGACGCAAAAGGATGCAGGCTTGCCAAGGAACTGCTGCAGTATCCGGACAGCAAAGTAGCCAAAAAATACGTGACTATGAACAGACAGAACCTTCGGACAGCTACGGGTATTATGACCGGTCACTGCCACCTACGAAAACACCTCTACAGACTGGGTCTGTCTGACACTTCACTCTGTAGAGGATGTGAACAGGCAGATGAGACTGTCGAACACATTCTTCGTGAATGTCCGACACTCTCTCAATTTAGGTTTTAGTATTCGGCGAGTACAGGCTAACACAAGCCAGCATGAGGGAGC
>CAJUYG010001294.1:76471-106820 GCA_910591675.1 Galerucella calmariensis
TTTTACTTTGTTTTCTTTGAATTTTGCAATGTTAACAAACGATATCCAAGATATTTTTGAGGAACTTTTAACCGACGATGAAGAAGATGCTATGAATATTGTTGGAGGCCCTCATCGACAAAGGATATCTAGGAATCGGCTGGAACATTTCACTTTGTGGAACGAAACAGAACTTAAAAACCGATTATCAAGAGTACGCTTGCTAATGGGTCACAAAACAGTCTCACTTCTTTTGCATTCCAGCATGTCCTTAAATACTTCCACTAATGATAAAAGAGATTCAATTTTCTCAATGGAAAAGTTCATGGCTCGTCATTCAGAAAGGAGAAATTAAAAAAAAAATCGACACTGGGAACGAAATAACAGACATATCAAAACTAGACCATAAAACTGAAGTCAAAATGCCAAACTCCAGGCCATTGGTAATATGTCTCTATGCTTTAGGCTATTCCTCTTTTTTTTCAAAAATGATACTTCCATAAAACTGACATTTTAAAACCTAAAGTTAACCTGACTGTTAAATTCAAAGTTGACTTGTAATAGCAACCTCTTGAAGTTCATCAATGGTTAACTATAACAATGTTTCAGCCTGTCGCCTGTCACCCTAAATAAATACCATACCACTTTTATTTATTCAATCCTGCATAAAGTCGGCTCTCAAAGCGATTCATGAGAATGGAGGAGCAATTATTATTGCCAGTAAAAAACTTTGTGATCCAGCATTGAATTCGTAAACATCCTTCCCACTTTCCTTCAATAACTACTACTTTCTTCGTTCATAATAATAACCAATTTGTCCAGGCATAACGGTATTCACAAAAGTTGTGGGGTTTCCCTTGAAAGCCGTATCAAAAACAGGATCACACACTGAAAGCTCAAAATATTATCTTCTATTCATATTCACGACTCTTTCATCCATCAATCATATATTTCCATAAACAGCCCTCCCATTCTCCCATATATACCCAATTATTTTCTTTAATTTATTGTTTGTGCTTTGACAATAATGATTAAACAGCTATTATTGTCATACAATGGATAATTATCTGTTTGTAATTCTGTTTCAGTGTTGAACATAATGTGCTCGCTATACGGTGTGTCAGTTCACAGTGCAGTAGATTATAACCCCGTCACTGTTTCAGTAGAGATGACTGTGGACAATTTCCAATATTAATGTAATGAGTTTCCCTCCAGGTACTAGGGTTGGACGGGTGGCAGTGTCATAGTGGCATAGTCCAAAGCATTGGTTTCTGAATTAGGAACAAATGTTGTATCAGACATTTTCCATTATAAAATGACTGGACAAATTAAATAGGTTTATATGGAGCGTTAGCCCAGCAATGCATTGGAACGCCTTTGATACGATCATTACAGTGGAGCAGTGTCGAGCGCAGTTAGAATGTCGAGCGCAGTTAGAACTTGGACGGGTTGCCACTGGAGAAGACCATCGTGAGGTTCGTATAGCCTGCAGTAGCATATCACAGCTCGCAGGTATTATACCAATGACTGATGGACACCTTTTTCATGAAGTGCACCTCCTCGTTTCCGGTGTCTTCGTTCCACATATAATTAGATTAGATTACATTAGATTGGAATTGCAGTGGCTCTTTGTCCCATCCCACTGCCACTTTTGCAGATCTATTGTGGTCCTCCCCATATTTAGAGCTCGATATTGAGCTTTCAATCATATTAATTTGGTTGGAAGGTTTCCCTTCTGCTGTTTCAAATTCAGCTCTTGCTTCTGCCCACCTTTGGCAATGAAATAGGGTATGCTCGGCATCATCTAACCTCTTTCAACCCATGTTCTGATGTTTGGGATTAGCCTGCATGTCCAGCGGCCGTAAGTGTCATTTTGCCATCTGTCTTGCCGCTCGGTAAGCAGATTTTCTCTTGCATTTGAGCCCAGCGTTCCATTAGATTTTTCGCACCTTTCCTTTGCCATTAAGTTTATGGGTGGGACACCAGATATTACTCCAACTGCTTTTGCAGATACAGTCCTTTAGGCAAAGCATACACTGATTAGCATAAGTCTCTGTATTCTTGTTAGTTTTTGTCTGAGTTTCTGTCTGTTTGCTACTGCAGGATGCCAAACATGTGCAGCATAAAGTAATTGCGAATGCACAACACTTGACAGTATACAGCGCTTTGAGGATGTAGCACCACCCATATTCGGAAGTAGTCTCTATAGCGCAATGACGGTCTTCTCAACTTTTTCTATAGTCTTGCTTATATGCACAGAGAATTTCACTTTTGTGTCTAACCACACTCCCAGGTAATTAGCGGAGTTCTTTGGAAGAATAGGGACTCCTTTCACTGTGAATTGGATTGGCGATATTTTTCTCTTTTTCGTGAGGAGCACGGCCTCAGTCTTCTCCAGAGCCATTTCCAATTTTCTGCTTCCAAGCCAGTTGTCTCAGTTCCTCATGCTTGGCTGTAACGACAAGCGCTACATCATCCGCAAACCCTATCAATTCAGTTTCTTTTGGTAGCTCCATTCCGAGGAGGTCATTGTATAGCACATTCCACAAGGTTGGTCCCAGTACTGACCCCTGTGGAACGCCACTATTCACCATCCTTGCTCTCTGCTAACCATCAGCTTGCAGGGACTCAATAGCCTGTGTACCGCCTCTCTTGCGTAGCTCTCTGCCCTCGGTTTTTCTTCTCCGAATAAGTGAAACCGCACCTTTTCTAGGCCTTCGCACTCACAGAGTATATGCTCCGCGGTTTCGACTTGTTCCTGGCAGAACCTGCATAGGCTGTCATCTGCCAGGCCAATTGTGTTCATATGTTTCCTCAGACTACAATGTCAGCATTCCCACCACCATCCTTGTCGATCCTCGACTTTGACATAGTAGGTCGTGCGACAGTTTGGCCAAAGGGCTTTTGAGGAATAATTTTGCGTGTTTTTGTCCTGGGGTTTCATACCACTAACGCAACTCCTGGTTGTTTATCCATCTGTAGATGCTCCCTTTGCTGAGGCATTTAGCAATTCCACAGGAAGGTTCTGACCCTATCATGTCCTCCGTTGCTCCCTGCGTGGCTAATTCATCAGCCTTTCCATTGCCTTTCATACCTTGGTGGCCTGGTACCCAGGCTAGGGTCACTCTATTATGACTACCTTGTCTGTTGAGGGCCTTGCGACACACTTTGATGTAATCCTCTATGGGCGTATTGCCTTTAGTGCTGCTTGGCTGTCGGAGTAGATGACGATTTTTTGGTTGTCCGCCTCCTGTCTCATCAACTCTTCTGCACAGCATTGCACCGCCATTATATCTGCCTGAAAGACAGTAGCATATTTCCCTAGGCTTAGAGAGATCGTGATCTTCTCTTGTACTCCATATATTCCGGCTCCTACTCCAGAGTCTGTTTTAGAGCCATCAGTGTACCAGTTGAGATTTGCTGTGATAGGAGGCCCTGATTCCCAGTCTTTTCTCTCTGTAAACTGTGTATTCATTTTTGAAGCTATATTGTGGGAATCTGATCCATTGGCATACCCAGTATTGGATCTGCCTTTATTCCTTCATATAGCTCTTTGTAGACCTTACCGTGCTCTTGGCTTATCAGAGAAGGTCCCTGTAATAATCTGAGACCGACATATCTTGCATTTCCTTGAATTAGGATATGTAGTGGTGGTAAGTTTAGTATTACCTCCAGGGCCGCAGTCAGAGTCGTTTTCATGGCCCCTGTCATACTTAAGCAGGCCTGCCTTTGAGTACCACTCAGCTGCCTCTGCGCTCCAATCTGCAGTGTCCTGGGCCACCAGAGAACTGATCCATAGGTTATCATTGGCCTCACAACCTGTGTATATAACCATTCGGTCATGTTGGGATTTAATCCCCAGTCCTTTCCACACATTTGCCTGCACCTTCCAAGAGCGATTCTGGGCTTGTGTGTGGTTTTCTCGATGTGGGAGTTCCATGTTAACTTCTGGTCAAATATTACGCGCCATTTGGGTGCGCTCTGATATTGTGTTTGGATACCGTCCTCTTATGACGATAGCAAGATCGTCCGCATAACCTAGGCAATGACAGCCGTACTAGAAGCGTGTCTACTAGAATCGCCCACAAAAGGGCGATAAAACGCCTCCTTGAGGACAACCCCTTTCCACCCCCGCTGTGATGGTTGCCTCCCCCAGGGTGGATGTGATTATCCTATTCCCTAGATTGGCTGCAAGCCACCCGCAGATGATGGGTTCGACCTCTCTTCTTTCCATACACCTTGTTATATATATTGAAGAAGCAATATTGAATGCTCCTTCTATATCCAAAAAAGTAGCTACTGCCATTTTCTTGTCGTCTGTCGACTTGGACAGTAGCCTGTTTACATCGTCCATAGCCAAGTCTGTAGACTTACCCCGTTGATACGCATACTGACTCTCACTTAGAGGGTGCGTTTTCACAGCGTTGTCCTTTATGCACCCATCCACTAGCTTTTCCAAAGTCTCAAGCAGAAAGGACGTTGGGCTAATTGTTCTATATGACGTTTGATCAGAAATTCTACCTGCATTCGGAAGGTAGATAACCTTCACCTTCCTCCATATCACCGGAGTATGTTTAGAAGCTGAGCTAGCTTTGAAGATCTTACTTAGTTGTGTCGCTAATGCCTCTTTACCCTTCTGCAGTAGGACCAGATAGATTCCATCTTCCCCCGGTGATTTGAAGGGTTGGAATTCGTCTATGGCCCACTTTATTTTATCTGGTCTTGTGATGGCAGTGGCATGCTGCCAGTCTTCCCTACTAGGTAAACCTGCATCTTGGGGAACTAAGATCAATGGTGGGATTGTGACTCATGGAAAGTGTGCTTATGTCAACAACTCCAAGCTTTCCTTTCTCTCTCCTTTCCTTTCCTTTCCTTTTCTGCATAGTCTCCGTCCATTTTCTGATGAGACTCACCTTGTCATTAGAGCCCTCCTTGGCCAGAACTTTCTGGATTCGGGAGCATTCTGTTGTCTTTAGAACCTCCTCACAGAATCTTCTCCATGAGTCCCTTTTGGCGTTTCGGATCTCCTCATATAATAATCTCCACATATAATAATAATATTAGTAAATTGGAAAAGTCGGCAAAAAAGACGAATTGGTTCTGAAGCTTCTACAATTGATTTGAATGAAGCCACCTGATAACATGAATACCATACACTATAAAGCACTACTTTTTTATGAAAGATCTGGGTATTACTGAGATATGTATAAAAGCATATGCTACTATGGTAACAAACAATTTAAAATGTTTTATCGTTGTGGTAAGTCAAACAGGGTAATTCATCCAAATTAGATGAAAAATACCATATTGACCAATATATTATATGCACGATTCTATTATATATATCGCTATTGATGGAATTATTTCAAGTCGTATATTGCTTATCATTTATTCAGTTGATTTCAACATATTCGTGATAATAGAATTTCAATTTTTACATATTATTACCTACAAACATTGCTTATACACTCAACTAAAAGCATGAGGATTGAGATATAATTCAAATGAATTTTCAATGTAAACTGAAATCTCTTGGTTGGACAGGAGGCTTTAAAATTTCATATACTGGAATAAAAGTCAAAATTTTTGCAAATACAGGGCTGCCAGTTTTTTACCATCAAGAAATATCGAAAATATATCTCATTTTTTGTGAGAAAATGTTAGGTGACAAGAAAAATTTAATGATCATACTGTTTATGGGAAATTCCTCGAAATTGTTGTATCATCATTATAATCAACAATAGTCTACTGTTCTACTAATGGGCTGGTTGATAACTATTGAACAATGTTTGTACTAAATTCCTTTCATTTTTTCACTTCGGAATTGGAGTTAAAACAATCGATTCGTTCCTATATTTGCTTAAGATCTTCTGTATTAGACGCACTGGACACTACTTGTCTTGACGAACTTTGTTATTTGTTAACCATTTAGATGCCTCTTTAGGGTTTTCTTTGTCCTGTGCAGTATTGTGTTGTACGTAACGGCCTGTGAATTCAATACGACTTTATTCTTGAAAAATTTCATTAAGCATAAGGTCACCTCGTTGCCTCGTTGCCATGCGTGCTCGATAGGAGATTATCCGTATTATTATCCGATTATCCGTAACTCCCAACTGATTGACTTTTTACTTATGTATAATTTATTTTTTCAATCCTTTTGTAGAGGAGACTCCAACAATGCAATAATGTATGGGGTGCTCCATTTGGAGATGTGACCATAGGGGGGAGGGGGTTGAAGATCTAGTATCAACTTGTGAGCAAAAAGACGTTCTCCTTCATATAATTTTTGACGTGGTTTTTAATTTTTCCCATAAAAGTGATGCATTTAGAATTATGTGGGTGGATGATTTTTATCGAAATACCCTGTACTTCAAGATCTACGCAAATAATGAAAACTCGAGGTTTCCCAGGAATCCCAGTTATATAAAGATTCCTCCAGCTGGAGACGGTCCCAAAGTACTGGTGCAGAAGGAAATTAATGTCTCTCTATTCCTGTTTCTATATAGTAGTAATTATTACCTTCAGTGTGTAGCGTTCACACAGGCGAGCTTCAAAAAAATTTTCAAGCTTTCAAACGCATCTTCCCACCCCACAAAAATATTGCAATATGCACTGACTCCCTCTCCTCCATTCAGTCAATCAAATCAATCTTCACTGACTACCCAATTGTTCAGAATATACACGAAATCTATCAAACTCTCGATGCTCAAGATATTGCAGTCTCTTTGATCTGGCTTCAATCCCACGCGAAAGAAGCTACCACTAATAACAGCCCAACACACATTGTCCAACTCGCAACCGACCTAAAAATCCACTTCAAAACGTTACACAAGATTCTTGGCGACACTTGTGGCGCAATATAGCGCGACAGCACTTCATGATATCCATCCATCTATTTCTTCTCTCTCCCATAACTTCTTAACCCGGAGAGAAGAATCCGAATCAGCCATACCAGCCATACACGGATATCTGATGTCTGATGCCTAACCGCAAGTAAATACTCCACTACCCTACCGAAATCAAGAAAGTCTTACAGTTCCTGAAAGCTACTAATCTATACCTTGAAATTTAATTCAAAATTTGTAATAAATATATGTGAATATTTGTATCTATTTTTTCTGTGCCAATGACCGGCGCTGTCGAGGCAAGTTAAGCTAAAATAAAAAAAACATTACATTACAAAGTTGACTCAAGTTTTGGCGAAGGTGCTTGGTGATACATATTCATTCATTTTTATTCACAACTACTATTTGAATAGACAGATGGTGGACAAATAATCTTAACTTCAACTTCAAGAGCTCATCCATATCTAAACTCATCAATCTCAACTTTGTTTGTTGTTTCGAACGAAAAAAATGAAGAATCTGGAACTGATGAATTAAGAGAGGTGGGCATCGTAAAAAATAGTAGAACCACTGGAAGACGGAATATGGAGAGGAGACTACAGGATAGACAATGAAGAAATGGAAAATTGATGGAGCTCTTTTTTTTGATGAACCAGAAAGGACGATGGATAAACCTGTGGAGTGAATCAGACATAATACCACTGATGAACTAAAGAACGCTAGCAGGTTCCTGGCAACATGCCAGAAAAAGTCTACATTTTAACAGAGACCAAATATACAACGGAATGTATTCAACGAGTTATTCAAACCACAAAAAATACCGACATAGTTGAAAATAGTAAGTCTGGTTCTAATAAGAACAAATGAGATGCTGAATGATAATCTCCTTCCTAGGTGATAGCTGTAAGTATAGTAGTGATGACATATAAAGTAACAAAATGTAGTAGCTTCAAAACAAACATATCACTATTGACAATCCTGGTCGCTGGGTAGCAGCAAGGTATGAATTTCGATTTTCCAGAATTCGTGAAATGCGTTATAATTTATTATATAATCTTCCACTGTCCAAATGTCTGACTGTATTATATTTCCACGGCAATAATTCCAGAAAGCGAACAAATAAAAAGTATAGTTGCTGGCTTAATTATGATATTAAGTTCACTCACATTCCATAAGGTTATCCACATGTAATGAAAAAAAGAAATTCCTAGCGGACGTTTATCAACAAATTCTCCATGTTTACTCCCACCACATAAAAACTCCCGTAGAAAACGGACATTAAAAAACGGGTATTAATTTATAATGGTCACGAACAAGTAGTTACAAATGCCATGTCGACACAAATTGGTTTTTCAAGCAGTTTTCACATTAAGTGCACAAATATTGGAAAAAACAATTTTCACAAAATAAGTATTGTTAGATCATTTGTATACCCCTGGGGTGTCCTTTCTGTTCAATTCCTCCAGGAGTTTGTTTATGAAAAGGTCTCACATCAAAGGTGATAGGAGTCCTTCCATCAGATCAGTCTGATCAACCTCACAAAAAAATATTTATAAGGAAAACTTATGCTTTTCCCGAGATAATTGAGGCGTACTTGAAACCCACTTTGTGAACACCGTCAAACACGTTTCGGAAATAAATACCAGTATAATATGTTTTTCCGCAATACCACTGCCCTCGTTTTTTGTCACCGGCTTTCCTTTTCTCATGCCTTGCTGGATAAATGAATAAACATGATAATCGGTGAAGAGGTAGTGCGGAGGGACCGATACAGCTTTTTTTCTTCCATAGGAGTTTTATAACATAAAATACTTCAACCTGGAATTGTAAATGGGATCAGAGAGAATGTTTTATGTTACGATGCAGCCAAACTGCAGAGGGCACTGATCATCAACAATCGTAATGTCAAGATGTCAAAATGGAAGGAAAAATAAACAAACCACGTAAAAAACTTTGTTGTGTTCCGTTTTTCTGAGACAAAACGAGTGCTTAACATCGGTTTCCAAAACGTGAACTTGAAGTATTTGACTCCTGGCTGAGAAATATTATTATATATATATATGTGAAGTTACACTGCATGCCTTCCAAAAATTAATATACCAAAATTACACTTTAGTGATGACTGTAAAGTACCAGAAAAAAGAGGCTGAAAAGAAAAGCTGTTCTCACATTATTCATTCTAGGTAATTACCTAAATTTAATATTAGGTGCAAGTCCAAAGGGTAATTAATAATTAGGATTCTCCTTTTATGATGTAAAAAAGTTCCAAGAGTAGATTTTATAAAATTTTCAAAATTCATGAATACTAACAAGGTTTCAACATTTGTTGATCCAATAATGAAAGTAGCCATATCAAATTTTGTTCTAAAAAAACGCTTTCAGAGGAGAAGACACATAGATATGAGTATAGGTACTTTATACGTAATCCTCCTTGTTGAATTATTCAAAACTAGATGCCAGACCACATGGATAGAAAAATAACACAAAATACTCATATTTTAGGAATGAAAATAGCAGAATATTTGGAAATAATCTAGTTAGGTAGTATGTTGTGTGTTATGTCTAGGTATGAGTGTTAAAAATGTTGTTATTATCACTAAATGAATATTTAATTCCCCAAAGTCTTTTTATTTGAAGTATTCGTCGTTCACCATATACTTTTTCCTAGACACAAAAATTATATATTGCAAACTTCACCTTCTGCAAAAATGTTGCATTATGTTGCTTTAACTCTCACTTTGCTGCACAAGTTTTTTAGAAATAAATTGACTTTTTACCAAAAGAACACAAAATGCAGCTTTTATGAAAACATATAAATTATAACTGATAGTATTATAGTATTTAACCAAATCTTGCACCAACAAGAGCCAAATATTCTCTTATCTTCAGCTCTGATGCAAGATTTGGCGAAAAATTATCAGTTATAATTTATATTTTTTTATGAGCAGCTGAATTTTATGTTCTTTGGGTAAACAGTCGATTTATTTTTCAAAAAGATAAAATTATCCATCAAATTTATACTTAAAATTCCCGCTGAATTTTATAGTACCTGCGGCCAAACTTCAGATGGCAGTTGAAACAGTAGTCACTGCTGACAACATTGGAGTTACTATTCTAGGTTGAAGTATTTTATGGTTTTATAATAAGTTTCTCGTGGGTGAATTTGGATGTCAGGGCTTGTCTCACGTATCTTGTTCCAACTTTTTTTTCAGACGTGATTCTATCGATGGAATAATATATACCTAAACACTCGGAAAACGCAAATTCTTGTAGGTACGCTGTATCCGTCTCTCGCAAGTGATGAGATAATCCATCAACTTAGGTGGTGATGTTGTGTAGACCTAGTTGGTATTTTATGACCGATCAGATCAATGTTTTGTTATAGAAATATGCCATTGGTATAGAGACAAAGCTAATCTAGTACGACTTGATAACAAAGGCAATTGATAATTCTCCCGTTTACCTCTACTACCGAATCCACTTCCTCGTACATAAATAAGCAATAATCGACACTTTCATTTTATTTCGCTCTCATAAGCATTTGGTGAAATTTCAAACAATTATGTGTTTCTTTTTTCAATAACGGGATGAAAAAACCCCATATGAGAAATTCCAACTGAATCATGTTTTGGAAATATATTTTTGGATCTGTGTCGTTGAAACTAAATAATGTTCCACAAACTTTCAACTTTTAACGTCAATAATTCATATTTTAATAGACATAGGAGTTTGTTTATTGTCTTCAAGTACCTCTTTGATCGTTTCTATTACAGCAATACATTTCCTATAAGGAATGTTTATTCTTATACTCCAACTTTGTCCATTATGAAATCGTACAAATTGAATATAGTGCAATCAATATTAAGGGTCACGAATGATATACAGTTATTATGGTTTCGACATGATAACAACATGAACATGGGCATGTCCAAGAATTTTTAGTATACTTCAGTTTTTTTTTCAACAAAAACTCAAAATTCAGAACTATTCCAAAAAAATTGGGAGTGATATAAGTTTGACATGAATCTGGTACTCAACATCTCAGGGGTGACTAATGCCCGTATTTATAGTCGAGACTTGAGACCGAGCTCGGTCTTGAGAACGCCTTGAGACGAGAAAGTATTTTATAGTCGAATCTCGAAATCCACAGCTTGAGAAACGCTGTAACTGCGCATGTGCGAATGGAGACTTGCTTAAGGCAGCCAGCGACCTGTCTTTAGCTCGACTTGAGACGCGGTTTGTGGCATTTGTTTTGTTATTTGAGGTTAGATTGTGTATTGGGTTTGTAATAGAATAACAATTTCAATAGTGATTAGCGAAAATGGATTATAGAGAACATGAGGATTTTTTGGAATTTCTTGATTATGTGAAGGAAAATATGCAAAATGATAGGATTCCAAAAAATACATATGGGATGCAGAGAATCCCATGGAATTTTATAACGCGGGAGAATTTCGGATACGTATTAGATTCCAAAAAAAAAATATTGGTAATGATATTATTTTACCTTTGGTTGTCGAAAATTTAACGAAAGTAAATAATAAATGTACCTACTCACTTTTATAAAAGAAATTATTGATATTAATACTAATAAGCCCAAAAAAGTTCGAGATTCACACCGAAAAATAACAGAAATGCAGAAAATGGCGTTGCGGCATCAAAATTCACGACAAATGTGTCACAATTGTCATAAGATGCACAAACAATTTTGAAATCTGCCATGTTGGCCAACAGGAAAGTCGGAGGTTGAGTTTTGACTATAAATACATAATCTAATCGCAAACGTGATTCTTCTTTTTAAGTCATCTATGTTGAGGAGTTTAGTTTTTTACACAGTACTTTTAACATATTTCCACAAAAAGTAGTATAATGTCGTCAGATTAGAAAATCGTGCTGGCCATTCTATCGATCCGCGCCTCCCTATCCACCGATTTGGGAAAATTTGGTTCGGGTACAGCCGGAAATTGATTGGTGTTAGAGCGGTGCTTCATCTTTCTCAAATTATATTGTATTGGCAGCAACTTGTGTTTTTGCTGGATCAGAATATAAGTTTGTCAAAGCTGGAACGACATTATTTTGGGGCAGTTCTATAGTAGTTTACCTAAGTGATACTTCTCCGCACGAATTTAGTTTCTGCACTATTGCGGAAAAGTGACTCTTTCGCACTGAAAATAGTGCGGAAAAGTGGACTTCTCCGCAGGCTAGTAGAAAAAATATCCATCTCTTTTCTAGTTGCCCTAGATTAAAAAAGGACCTACGATATGATTTCCAACAATTTCTGCCCAAACACCAACTTTTCCAGGATATTGCGTATGTTTTTCTTCAATCCAGCGAGTATTCCCATAAGAGCAATAGCGGCAATTTTGACGATCAGCATGACCGAGACGTGTGAATGTGTTCTCATCAGAAAACAAAACATATTCGTATTGGATCACATTTTCATCTAACATTGCCCACATTTGTGCACAAAAATACGTTCTCCTGTCGGAATCGTCTTCCATGAGCTCCTGAGTTGGCATCATTTTATGGGGATATATTTTACTCCTTTTTTATATTCGAAAAATTGATGTGTGGCTAACGTTGAACAGTGGGGCTACTGTTCGACCAGAATTATGGGTGTTTTCTTTAAACTCAAGTCTGATATATAATTTCGTATCATCAGTCACTGCATTGGCAGCTACTTTTTTCATCTGTCTTACATGACCAAGCTCGCGGAACTGCTTTTTTATTTGGCTAATTGTTCCTTGTGATACAGGCGGCCGATTCCGGAGCTGTCCGTGAAATAAGCGACAAATTCCCATTAGCGACTGTGTGTTATCTCCATAACCAATCATTCATGGAATGGTTATTTCGTGCATTTCTATTAGGTTAACAATTTTTTCGATATTATCACGTACAGCTAACGAAATTCGAACGACAATATACCACACTGACACTGTCATACAAGCAGACAAGCTGCTAAAGTTTTATACGAGAATAAACAAGACTGTTTGTATTTTTTCATTTCACATTAATGAAAAGGAGAGCAGGAATGGTTTTTGCTTACTATTTCAATATCAAGATCAATAAGGGAACTAAGTATTGAGTGCAATGTAGCGAATTTGTGAAAATAGAAATTATTCTTTTCTTTCAATGTTAATTTTTGTGGTATATTATCAAATATATGATCAAAAACCCAATTACCATGTGGTGTAGGGTATACTTTTACAATTATACTTATTCCAACTAGGTACATCACATTATGCTTAAGATATATATATATCCATTTTTTCATCGATGCTCCGGTCCAGATCGAATTTTATTCATGTACAAATTTAGCCCATTGTTTTTTATCTCTTGCCATTGTTTTTGTTTCTGTCCATGTTTTACGTTTTTCTTGCAGTATGCCTACCATAACACCATCCCATGTTTGTTTTGGTCTTCCATTTTTCGTTCTTTTTTGTATTTTTGATTGCCATACTTTTTTAACTGATCTTGTATCGTTCATTCTTTGTTAATGTCCCCACCCGCTTAATTGTCTCTTCTCAATAAATTTAAGTGTTGATTCTATTTCAAGGTCTTCTCTTATTTTCGTTTTTATTATTTTATCTTTCTTTGTCACTCCTTTAACTCGCCTAAGATACTTCATCTCAACTGCTTGTATTCGACTCTTTTGTCTCTTTGTTAATACCCAGGGTTCACATCCGAATGTTAATATTGGCCGGTGAATTGTTTTAATTCATTTAACTCCGTTTTCTTGGAAATTTTTTTTTATTTATAAATGTCGAATTCATCGTTTTTTGTACTCTATTGGTAATTTCAACTTTCTGCGTTCCATTTTCTTCTATTTCTACTCCCAAGTATTTATATCTCCTAACCTGCTCTATTTTTATTCCATCTAACTGTGTATTTAAATGTTTTTGTTTCGGTCCTATAACCATAACTTTGGTTTTACTTTGGTTAACTGTCATTCCAAATTCTTCAGATACCGTGCTCCATATTTCCATATTCTTTTGTTAATCCTTCTCTTTCCCTGCCATAATTGTTAAATCATCTGCAAAAGCTGCTTCTGATATATCCACTCTTTCCAAATGTCTGTATCCAACGTGTAGTTTTGCCATTTTGATTGACGATTTTTTAATTATTTCATTGATAATTTTTGTGATAATACTGAAAACACTCTCCGAAAGGGTTGAAGATAGGTATGGGACATTGTACATAAATTACGTCTAAATTTTCCTGATGAATCCAAGAAATGAATAATATATAGGGGGTTGTGGTTAAAACGGGAAAGTTGGTTCTAGCCACTGTCACGTGACACATCCTATACCAACATACAAATCGATGTGTTCAAGCGTTTTTCCCAACACGTCCTCATTTATCCGTTATCGAATTTATTCCATTTAGCTATTCCACACTGTATAAGTGTGAGAATTTTTATTATCAGTTGAGTCGCTCTTGAGTTTATCCAATCGACATAAACAAATAAATATCACTATTATAAGCAAACGGATTGTTTAGTTGGTTCTATTCCATAATTTGTTATAAAATTTGAAAGCAAATTCGCAAAAATGTATCTAGTGGCCCAGTTACTAGTTACAATTTTAAACATACTTGTTAATTGAATATACTATAATAGATTTAACCACCCGTCACGATAAGTTGGAAGATTGTCAGGTTGTAAATAGTTCGGCCGTGGCCTTGTATCAGGTTATGCTCGCGGTTGGCATTGCAATGACCTTAAACATTGGTATCGTACGAGAAAAAATATATTTACTTTACAATTCACAGGTTATTCCAACTACATACGGTTTTACTGTCAACGGGTAATTAACTGGATATTTGGAATCGGAAAAACTTTGGTAGGAAAAATACATGATGTAAACAAACTAATTGGTAAAAGTGCACTTGTTTTTAATTTTCTCTAGGAAAATAATTGGTCTGGACTAACATCTGTTTATATTTTTGGGAAGCACGATTGACAATTGCACTATTTTTTCTTCCAACAAATTTAACACTAAATTCAGATCGCAGGAGAATACTTAGCAATATTGTTTTTAAGAGTGCGCCAAATTCTGGTGGTTTTTTAATTTGAACATGAGTGCAATCTACAGCACCAATGACTGTAGGAATTTGGAATCGATTCGACCATTTGATTCCTGGCATCTAGATTAGATGAAAATTTTATGCAATGGTGGGCCTTTTCTAATATACAATCAGCTACTACACTTATGGTTTTGCATACTGTAGTATGATGAACTCCAAAATCTTCACCAATACCTGTTTGAAATCCGGTATCACTAAAATATCGTAGGAATATCTCCATCTTTTGCCAAGATTCATCTTTCTCTGGTGAAAAATAATCCGAAATATGGTCTACACTTTCACTTTCAAAACGCAACAAGAGCTTAGATTTGCTTGGGCTGATGCTTCTCCTCTTCCTATAGTTCTTCCTGTTACAAACATTTATGAATTCCACTATGTTTAACAATATACTAGCAACTACCGTAGGAAAAAAGGATGCTTTATAAGTACCTTAAAAATCGTCAAGTTATAACTTACTAATTTGAGACAGATCTTATTTTTATTCAAACAAAATAAGGCCGTACTGGAAAAATCCTCATATTTTAAGTAACTACTCCAAACTAGAAGAGTTTGCTTATGGCCATAAGTAATCCCTTTTATAGGAAGTAGTCACTGACCTTTTATTCAATTTATACTAAGAAAATACTTAAATAAAAGGAAGTAGAAGCCAATACTTTTTTTTATTCAATAGACCCATAGTTCTGATGTATGGTATGTACAAAAATTACGAGGAGTAATAAACCCTAATTGATTATGCAAAACCTTTACAGGGAGCACCATGAAATTTTTGATAAATCTCTTACTTTAAATTACATTTCTTCCGTAAATCTAAGAACCAGGTAGATCGACCCCGTATTTGTTTCAGTTGTAGCAAAGTTTAGGGTTTCTTCATTGTTAAAGGATTAGCAGATAAGCAATAACGCAATGCAGTGGTGTGTATTTTGGGAAAAAAATACGTCTTAAATTATAATATAATAAAAAATGAAAAGAAATATTTATTGGAATACATTTATCACTTACATTTTATTCTATATCCGACTCGGAAGAGGAAGAATCGTTGTTGACATTAATAATAATAGGGTCGATTAAATCATCACAAATATTGTCAATTTTCCACATATTTGCCTCTACTTTGATAACATGCTCGATACAGTTTGTCCAATTTTCCTCACTAACATGACTCACAGCACTCTCAAACAATTTCACAACATCGTTTATTTTAAAAGTAGTATTTTTTTCCAACTTCCCCCTTTACTTGAGCCCATATTAATTCTATGGGATTAAGTTCACAATGATAAGGGGGAAGTCGAAGAACTGATATACCACGAGAAGAAGCCATTTCTTCTACAATGTAGGTTTTGTATTTATTCTTGTTCATTTTTGCAATTCTGTAAAGTTCTTTCCTTAGTGGATCTTTTGGAAACTTAATATTTTTCGAAATAAGCCACTCCAAAAGCTCTGCTTTACGCCAACGACTTGTGGGCAATGCTTCTCGTAACCGTGAATGGTAACTTGCGTTGTCCATAACAATAACAGCCCCTTTTGGAATCAGATCCAACGCCCCCGTGCGTTTTGAAATAAAAGTTGATAATCCACCACCAACAAAGCCGATTACAATAGGCCACTTGCCATTTAAAATTTCTGAGAAAAATTCCCCAAACACTACATATACGAGTAATACAAATAAAAAATATTCATTTTGCTTCTTTGAATTTAATAAAAATTGTAACGATATCTTGCTATCTTGACTTTAATTAATTTTTTTTGAATATATTCCATTGTAATTTATTTGTGACAAAATTCAAAGTTTGAATTAATCTTCTTACAAAAAGAACAAAAATATATAAAATAATTATTATTACAGATTGGTTTGTTTTCTATTATGAATAAACTGTGTTGCCTTTCTTTCTTAAACGTACTAAAATTTATGTACCTCTATCACTTTTTTTTATTAAAATTAGTACATCCCGTTACCTCTGACCCTAAATCGTATATTCTTTAGCATAGCTGCAACTCATTCGTTCAATACAAAATGTACCTTACGGTACACCCTCTTAAAATATATTTTGGTACGTCTATGAAATCTACTTAAATGAATGATTTATTACTCCTTGTCCTTTCTATATAGACTATAGGTACTATCATGAATTTTCTTTCATGGAGGGATTTTTGCGAATCATAGCTCGAAAATAATTTAAAACCAAATCTATCGAAAAATAAAAAGGATGATATTAACCTATAATTATCATTCCAGAAAATTCAAACTGTATCAATATTAGATGAGACGTCAAATTCACGAGTGGCTGTATGTCATTTATTATACAGGAGATCACTTGAAAAATGCACCTCCAAAACTTACTGAAGCATTTGAAAACATTAGGAACAAATGCATTTCTGGAAAAAAGCACGGTAACAAACAATACAATTTCGATATCCACATCTTGAGATTGTGTGCTTCCTTAGACTGGATTCCCACTAGATAGGACTATTATCCTGCGTGATGCCCTTCCAAACGATCAGTGGTGGAGAAAGCATAGATCGAATCTGGAGGGGCAGTAAGATTATCAGTTCATAATAAAAAACATAAGAAAGTAGGATGGAAATTAGGTAATACAACTTTGTCTTCACTTCAGGATATCTCAGAGAAGGCTATGCTATCCATCGGACCATATACCTATGGGGTCCGTCAACTCTGGTAGACCGATCGGGGCGATTGTGATCTGTCCGATCTGGTGGGAATTTCACCTGAAGGTGCAGTGACTGATGAGAAATCCTGACACTCTTTTTATTCTACTCCTCAGTTTAGTATTTCGTTGGTCAGCACTAGTTAGAAGTTTACCGTGATCATGCTTGGATACGCGGTTACAGAATATTCCATATTTTGTTTGAACCCACCGAGATGTACACCCTCGTGTTGCAGGGAATTCCATTTCAGACACTTTCTTTGCTATGGGTATCTGCCATGTAGTACTATTTCCAATTTATTTCATTAATGGAAGGTAGGAAGCTGATTGGATTCTGATTTTGCGAGATGATAGGATACTTTCCATTACTGATCCTACGCTTCACATATTGTGGAGATGAATTTTGTTTTCCGCTATCGGTTGATGGAATTTATGGAATTTTGACTTACCGGCTACAGCTGGTGATCCTGTCAAATCATGGCATCTTCATTTTTACAAGCTTTAGTCGTTCAGTTGACATGGCAGTATCATAAGCTTGAGGCACCTTGATAATGTTTTCCATATTACTTCAATAGTTTGGTTTCACCATTATCCCGATTTCAGCAATACAAGTGTTGAGTTTTTCTCGTAGATCGTTAGATCTCTTGGGTCCCAACTTTCTGACTTTCCTGAATACTCTTCTGCTTTTTCATGTAATTTTAATAACGACGTTTTTGAAAACATTAATTTGTTTCTGATGGCTGTCAATGGTGTCTGAGGTATCTTTTCTTTCGATTTTTTGGCACTTTACATCAATTCAGGAACCATCCAATCAATTTGTGTAAATTTTTTCTATGTCTTACATCTCTTCGCTTTGTTCCCTACAGTGTGTGGCAGTGATTTCGTGAGATGAGATGAAAGTCTTCACCAGGAAGCCAGTGAAGCGCGTGCTATTTTATTTGACCAATAAGCACGAGCGGTAGTAATTTTCTCCGTTAGATTATTGCAATGAATTGGTATTATCAGCCTGCAGTATTGTGTATAAAGTTGGTTCTCATAAGTCTATTTCAGAAAGATATAGAGTGATAAAATGGGGAATTCCGTCCAGTTCGGCTCAATTTCGGCCATAGGCAAATAGTATTGTTTGTAATATTAAAATATCAAGTCATTGCGTGAGAGAATAAGTGAAAGTATGTTTCCTGGCCTGGAGTGTCAATATCGAGATATTTTGTAGGGATTACTTGGGTCGTAGATTATACAGTTACGTTTTGCGTTTAACTGGTACCGTTTAACCTTCTATTTATAATTTAATTTCTGTATAAAGTATTTTACGAGTATCCTACCGGCACGCCGTTGGCACACTATTTTCAGTGTTTGTGAATGGATAACAATAGGCTGAACCCAAATATTGACTCCAACCCGGGTGTTACTAACTGCACTTGAAAAACAGAAATAATTTTGCAATGAAATCAATGCCAAACTATGAAAGTGGCTTGAATATTCGTTGGGTCACTCTGTGCTCCCTTTGCTCACGTAATGAGGTTTCATTACTCTATACCCTCCTGAAATAAACTATAATTCATATGAGTTGACTGTTTCAATACTTTTATTCGCTGTTTATAAGTCTTTTTATCAACAATTCCCCCTCATTATACCTATTCACCTAGAAAGTTTAGGTAAGATTGTGGTGAATGAATTTCCAGGTGAACTTGTTAAATACTTCAGTTAATTCCATATTTAGACACTTTCTGCTCTTTATGTAAATATATTATAATATTTTTGTCAATATCCGTAAAATTCAGTATTAAGGCAATGTATAAATTAAAAATTCCACTTGATACCTCCACTCGATTGAGAAGGCTACTGTGTTAGCGAAACGCGTCACAACTTACATTTTAATATAATATAGATTTTAAATTAAATTGTTTCATTCCATCAGTTAATTTCTGTCTTTGGTCATTGGAGAAGATCCTGTACTTTTGCATTCAAATTATGAACTCAAGCTTGGATTGACGGAGTTCTTATACGTTTTTCAAACGCTTTGAAATCACAAGTATACTCCTCATATTTTAATTATCATGAGTCTACTGTCTTCGCTCGCCTCCTATATTGGATTAAAAAAAATTGTATAACAACCTAATTCTAATTGGAAAAATTACAATTTCCATTGGAAGAGGTGTTTCTTCGTGACCAAAAATTAATAACTAAATCATTGTTTTCAAGATTCGATTTTGATACCACTTATTAACAAGGTGAGATGTCAGATATCACAAATGCGAATACTGTGAGGATCATTCGTTTTTTTTGGTATTAACTAGACTAATAAAAACGAATAATTGGGAAAAAAAGATTTTAGCAGACTCACTTCAGTGAAAACAGCAGTGAAAAATAATTTGAAGTAATCTATTATTTAAAAACCAAAATAAATTGAGTAATACTTTTAGAGGATTTTGAACCACAAATTCCATATTCACGAAGAATAAAGCTTATAGCAGTTTATGGGATATTGAAAAATTATTATTGGCCATTTCTTAATGCGATTTGCAGAAATAAATCTAAATAAGAGCTGCCAACATGAGGTACTTTATTCGACAATCGAACTGACAAAATAAATCCAGTTGAGTCGACTTATCACCAGAATCTGGTTTTTATCGACAGTATAAATATCGGAATCGTTGAGCCGATTTAGCTACGGAAAAGCTGTTGGAAATAGATATAAATGTGGGCAATAATGCGGACTATGCATCTTACCGGAGAAGCCCTAATGAAGTCCCGGCATACGGCCCCAAAGAATCACTTTTATAGCCACATAAATTCAGCGAGCTGGCCGATTAAAGGGCACATGCAGATCTACTGCTCGAGCGACACTCACCACTACACTCCACGTTACAGTGCCGTACCAAAATTATTTTTCCAATGTCAGAGATGCATAAGCTGAAACTAGTCTATGTAATCTTCTCTCCGAGAATTCTCTTGTTGAAACTGTGAGACAGAATTGCTAGGTCCCTTTCCTTTTTAATCATTCAATTAGGTTCAGTTAGTTATGATATTATATCCATCTAGCAATAAACAAAACTGCCAGTTTAACTACCTACCAGCTCTTACGAAACAGCACCTGGGAGATTACTGGATAGAAGAGGAACATTTGCCTAAGTTGAAGCCTGCAGACATCCTAAAATTCCTCCGGGAAACAGGACTGAAGGGGCACAATAGATCTTTTAGGTCTCAGTGAATGTCACCCCAAAAACCACACATACATACATACATACGAAACAGCAACAACGAGTATAAATCATAGATAGCAGTCCACCTTGTTTGTTGGGCTTGATGAGGCCTTCTCCTCTTCGTTTTACCTTAACCTGTTTGAGCTAAGCTAGATTTCAAGAGCCCCTCTTCGTCTCTTTCCGTCTTCCGTTTTGAGAAAAGCAGTACTTCTTTCTCTAGAGTCCGTGGTGACATATCCAGGAAGTTCCCAACCAATGAGACAAGTAACCTGTCAAATGAAACCACATTCAACCAATTCTACACTGTTCTTGCTTCACTAGTTTGAGCTTTTTGAGATGTCCTGTTATGTCACCTGTCAAAGCTCTCAGTACATTCATTTCTATTGCTTGGTTGTAGTTATTCATAAGTATCTTTTTCTGCAACCATCAAAAATTGTTGACATTTTTGTACTATTTTCAGGTGCAAAAGCCATCAATTCCCTTACCGTACAAAAATTTGCTCGTTGCTTAGCAACACTTTTCATCTTAGGATTAAAAACGCTACTTTTAATCCTAGGACTAGAAGTAATTGCTTTTGAGCTCTCTAATTGAAATTTGAAGAAAAAAACATTGTCTCTTGTAAACTTAGTAAAACAAACTGATTGGGCAATTATATATAGGACTTTTTTGGTATATATCCATCATTTTGCCTTTTTAACAATGCTCGTAATTTTGAATATTTACTAATATCCACACCATTTTTGATATCCAGTGTGGATCGCAACTGTGACCATAGAGTGGATGGCTTGACGGTCTTCGTTAAATTTGAGAAATACACCATAAGAACATTCTCCGCATAGTTTTGCACATTATTTTATTTACACCAATCCATTAATCGCTGATAAGCAAGTTCATAAACTTGGCGAGATTTGGGTGGCAAGATATACTGCTTCGGCACTTTCCAATATATCCGCAGGTATATTTTCATCGTGTTAGGGATTCATTTTGAAAGCAGCGTAAAAACTACCACAAAAATTATATGATTAGTACGTCTCTACTGACGTCTACTTGACAATCAATATTTACCAACAATACCAGATATCCATGACTACCGACTTGCTATCGCTGTTATAATTAATAGGTGTTCAAATTTATTACCAAATTATTAACGATTTTTGAATAAAACTAAATTTATTTTAATTTTGACTTGGTTGGAGAAAAAATAGTATATACCTATCATACGGACTAAAAGTGCCTATTTTTACTCGCAATTTTGCATTGCTCGAAAAAAATATGCACTTTTCATCCTTATGATATAATATACTATTATAACAGCTTTTCTATATCTTTCCAGTGGTCAGCTCTCCTCTTCCTTCATAGAGTTTGGCTCCTGCTCCATACACACTACCATTCCAGTTTTTTCCATTGTGCCAGAGTTATATGTATACCACTCAATGGCATCACTTCTTAGTCTAGTGATGGTGGTGGTGATGGCAGTGTCTACACTGGGCTGTATTACGCAGGCGCATCTTCGGAGTCACTGTCATGGCTCCTGGAGACACAAGCAGGCATCCACTGAAAAAGGTTGTGGCCTTTATTGAAGGGCTCGGCTTCATGGATGACTAGGTAGCAGGATTGGCACAATGGGCCCGCCAGTGGCCTCAGTGTCGGAACCTTGGCTTGAGTTGTCCAGGACAAGGCTCGCCTGCACATTTAGTAGTAGTAGTAGTATATCAACTCAAAAACACATTTCGGAAGGATATAATTAACATAAGTTATCACTATGGCTACATTTGTATGGGAATCTCTTAACTGCAGAGTACCAAGAAGCATGAAGCGGGGTGAATATGGATTTGTAACTGAATAGTAAATGAATAGTTTTTCCAAAAATATGAGATTTTCAGTTGTAGCGGGTAAATTCCCATCAATCGAAAAGGCTGGAGTGGAACTTTGATCTGAAACAGCGGAATTTCATTTGGTATAGATACTACCCACGTATCTTTTACTAATATCCCCTATTTCAGTCTAGTCAGCATGTGTCATTTAGGGAGAAATTTTTCAATCGCTGAAATTGATGATAGCTTTGGTAATTGTTGCAAGCGCCCCTCTGGATTCTCAAAAATGTTTTTACTTGCGTTGACGAATCGAATGACACCTCAATCATAATTTTCCGAGAGGGATGAAAACATTTTGACCCAAAAGGCACATGTTAACTAAACTAATTTGATTCCAATGACGTTTACAAACAATGTCATTATTTAATTGTATCTGATAGTGTATGAGATCTGGTAATACCTTTTTTTGACAATCTGGCGAAATTGATCCCACAAAAACGGATACAAGTCAAAACTATTGGTTACACCACTGCAAAAATATTACCATCCAAGCCGATAATTCGCTTTAGCACCGTCTCTCTGAATACATATAGCTTGATATTTTTAAACTGCGCAGCTGTTAACATACCCAAGTAGGGTGAATATATGATTTTTATGCGAAACTTGAATCGACACAACCATTTGATGACTATATTCAACGACAGAATTTGCATATATTATTTTTCTAAATAATTTTACATCTATGAACCTATCTAAGCTAATTTTTGTTAAATAATATTAATTAAGTTGCTGCTCCAATTCCTTTAACATTCAATCTTTAAAACAGTAACATTTGGTGCTCACTTTTCTACCGTCGGGGTCTGGTGAACAGCGACCAAATATGCTGAGAATCTATTTTGTCGTCACACAAGATATGGAGACTCAGAGACATTGAAAAAATTAGGTAATACTTTTGACGATAATAATAATATACTGTAGCCCGAGGCAGCCAGGGTTGACATAGTGTAGTAGGGGGAGGAAGGTAGTTGATAAAGGTAATGGAGACGAAGAAGGAAAAAATGGGAGGGACCTCTGGACCCCTTAGAGGGGATCAGTCCGGTCAAATAGGAGGAAGGGGAGAACAGACCTCGGGAAGAAAAAATGTGGAGGAGGGATGGAGGGTGTTACAAATATATTTAGGGAAATGCAGAATAGCACCTCACCTAGAACATCATGTCATGATGTTCTAGATGAGGTAATTGGTAGGAGGGAAGTGGATGTGGTGTGTGGATCTGAGGTGAATGCTAGATATGTGGGAAAGCAAGGTTGGATAATTGATGATACAGGAGAGGCAGGAATAAGAGTGGTGGGAGATGGAATGAGGACGGATGAAGTAAGGGAGGGTAACGGTTGGGTGGTAGTGCGAATTGGAGACATAGTGGTGTACAGTGTGTATATAAGTCCAAATGTAAGCCTAGAAGAATATGAAAGGAGTATGACAAGACTGGAGGAAGATCTTAGGGCGTCTAAAGGGAAAAGGAGAGTTATAAGAAGAATGGTGACAGGCGATTTCAATGCCAATAATACTACCTGGGGAGGAAGAAAAACGGACAGGAGAGGAGAGATTCTGGAGGAAGTGTTGACATTCAACGGATTGGTGGTGCTGAATGATGGACTGTTGCCCACCTTCGTGAGGGGTGACGGGGATTCATCATTTATTGACATAACAGCGTGTGATGAATGGCGGGGGGAAAGAGTTTACATAGGTATGTGAAGACGACTATAAGAGGGGGAAGAAAGGAATTGGTGGAAGAGTGGGGATGGAAGTGGACGAAGGCCGAAGCAGAAAGGATGAGAAAGAAAGTAAGGGAAGAGATAGGAAGGGGACTTGGGCATGATGTAGAGAAAATGTATGATGTGATACAGGGCTGCAGGAGAGAAAGAAAATTGGGGTAATAGGCGCAAGTGGAGGGCTAATTACTCGTGGAATGAGGAAATAGAAAGTCTGTGGAGGGAGTGAAAAAAGAAACGAAGACGAATATTGAGGGGAAAAGTGGGGATGGAGGGAAAGGGTGGATATAAGGAGAAAAAGAAGGAACTGGAGCGCAGGGTGGAGAGAGAAAAAAGAAGAAAGTGGGAAGAGTTACTGCGGGAGTTGAAAAACAACCCATAGGGGAAGGCGTATGAGATAGCGGTGAAAAGAATGGGTGGAAATAGGAACGTGGTGCTAGAGGAAGATTGGGAGAAAGAGATTATAAAGAAATTGTTAACAGGGGTAGAAGGAGGTGTGGAAAGCAGAATTCGGGAAGCCTAGAGAACTGGGGAGATGGGGAAAATGAGAGGGATAAGGTCGGTAGAGAAGTGGGAAGTAGAGGAGGGGGAAGAAATGTTAAGGTAAGGAAAGCCCCAGGGATACTGAGGGAGGAAGAGTTCCCGGAAAAGTGAAAGGTGGCCAGGGTGATCCTTGTGAAGAAGACGGGTAGGGATGGGAAGCAGGCGGGGGACTACAGGCCCATCAGCCTGCTGTGTGGATTGGGTAAATTGATGGAGGGAGTAATAAAGGTAAGGATTGAGGAGGAAGTTGATAGGAGTGGGGGTTTTCGGGAAAACCAACATGGGTTTGTAGAAGGGAAGTCATGCATCTCAGCGAGAGATGTGAAGTGAAGGATGATGTGGGACATGTGTTTAGATGTTGGAAGAATGAAGAAGTTTTGAAGAAGTTAGAAAATAAACTGGGAGAGGCGGTGTGTTGGGAAAATATGGTGGAGATTATGTTGAGGGGCGAGGAGGAATGAATGGAGATAAGTGGCGCAGTAAAGAGCATAATTAGGGGAAGAGAAGGACTCGCTATGGCATAGGAGTGATAGAAGGAAGAAGATGATGGAGAGTGTGTGAGGGACCGCCGCCCGTCTGGACGAATGCTAGGGTAGTGATTCCAAGGCGGGAGTAACGGCGAATTTGAGGTGGGTATGGTTGGTAGGCATCTCCGTGGGGATGAGTCCAACACTGTCTGGGTACTGGTCAAGAACCCAGTCGAACATGAGTTTCCCATCTCGGCCCGAAAATAAAAAAAATAAAAAAAAACCCGGGGCAATTCTAGATTTTTTCAGTGTGGTCCATTTTATCAACACGCTCAAAGTTGCTTCACTCGTATGTATGTTCGTTTGCTTGTTTGTTTGTTTGTTTTTATGTTACTCACTTTTTTGGACTCGATCTTGACCAACTACTATGAAAAATATATTAGCTGGCGCCGTGGTTCAGTTGGTTAATGCGCTTGTCTAGTAAACCTAGCATTGCGAGATCGGAACTCCCTGATGAGATCTCAGTTTTTTTTCAAATGGTATATACCAAGCGAAGTTATGAATATAAATTAAAAAAGTAAAATCAATCAGATAGGTAAATAAATTATGTTAGCTTTTATCTTCACTTGTATGTATGTATGTTTGTAACGACTCCTTTCGACTCGATTTTGAGCCACTTTAAATAAACAGATCTAATTCAAATTTTGTACACTTTCCAAGGACCGATGACAATACATTATGACGTAAACCTTGAACTCGGTTTTCATGCACTTCAAACGCTCAAATTAACTCATTAGAACATGAGATTCCCATCTCAGAAGGAGAAAAAAAGAATTATTTCTCAAAAATCTAAATTTATGAAATATTCATTAAATTACAACGAAGTATCTTTCATACTATGTTCCTTGTGTTTCCAAATTATGTTCTTGTAGAATAAGCCCACATGCAATATATTTTTTAGCTTTGTACTTCCAATGTAAAGTATTCAACAAATAGTACCTGTTATGTAGAGCGATGAGTGAATAATGGCAGACAAAAGTCACTAGTTTGAAACTCACTCCGAGAACCCATGGTTTCACGTCACTGGATTATTAGAATTGAACAAAACTCATGATGTGTTTTGCAAAGATTATAAGAATTTAAAATTTGTATTTTCATCCTTCGGGAATATTTTCAATAAAATGGAAATCTATCCGCACTCACGAAATAACAAGATTGGTGGAAAACATCATCTACCACTCTCCTCAATTACAGTACATACCTACGGGTCATTCTGTAACGAAACACCAGACCATATTAACAAATCGATAGAGAAAATTTTTACTCTAATTATATTTTTCTTTTTTTTTAAGAAATAGTATATTAAGTATTAAGAACGGTAAGGGTTGTTTACCGGTCGACAGCAATTTTGCTGGAGACAGGTATTACCCTCAACGTTCGAGATGCTTATACCATTTTTTGCGCGATCATATTGAAATAAATTTCGAATAAAATAATTTAAATTTCTTCGAAATGAACGAAATGTCAAAAGTGACATTTATATTTCTCGATCAGTTTAAAATATAATTTGCATTTTGGTGAAATTGTTTTTATGCTATTTATTACTTTTATTATTGTTTTGTTCGGTTCTGTTCATTGAAAAAATATAAATCTTCTAATTTTTTTTGTTCCTTTTGTGTAAAGAATGAAGTAATATATCATTTGGGACCACTTAAATGTATGTAGGGGTAAAACGTCGGTAAGTAATTCACTTACCGACGTCTGAACGGTAAGTAAATTACTTACCGACGTGTTAGGCTTAGAAACCAGTAAACACAACCTACCGTCCTGACAACCGATGCTGTAAATAAACAAAAAAGATCGATCGCGCAAAAAATTTTTATTTCCACGGTAGACACTTTATTTTTTTTTGCACTTCGTCAACATCATCAAAACAAAAATTGTGATTGAAAGATAATATGGAAAATCTTCAGTATATAAGAAATACAATATTGGAAGTGACAAATAATATGTTCATAAACTCAAGTTTTTGTGTAAATATCTCGACTAACGAAATGATAATCACGTCTTTTTTTTTAGTTTCATGTCTAATTGTGTAAGATTTGAGTGAGTAAAATGAAGCTCGTCATTGTCTGTTTTGGTATTGATTGGATGTTCTTCTTAAGAGATTCTAACTATTTCAGTGAAAAGTCGTTCTGAATAGTATTTTAATTTGTCAGGTTTACGAAGTGAAACCAAAGCTCAACAGAACAAAGTGTGTCTTCAAAAATAAGTATTTTTCTTCAAAAAACCATGATTTACAATCAGTATTGTTATATGACTAGAAATGAACAATACAATTAAATATATTTTATATAGCAAAGATTTAAATAACGCTGATACGGCACTGGCTAATTCGACTAAAAAACATCCAATATGCATACAACTGCATCCGCTTTTCGGAGACGAATATTCAAAATGTATCAGATACACAACCATTCTATATAATGTAATTAGTAATTTTATACGTTATGGTCGGCTTAAATGACACAAAAGCTTGGACAGTCGACATTACAGTCTCCTGCTTTACATGTCCAGATAAAGGTATAAACGAGAATCGAGATAGATTAATCGAAGCCGGCTGTGTGTCCGTAACCATGGTGATATCATTTTGATAATGAGTCGTGACCTTGCGGCTATTCCGTGAATCGGCGGCAATTTGCATGCGTCAGCTGATCGTTCGTGGGCTAGCAGCCTGCCTGGCTACATATTCACATGCATACACACATACATATTCCGTTTTTATTCGTAATAGAGGTGGGATTCTATTATCGAATAATTACTATCAGTAACTAAATTATTTACAAAAAAAAATATTATTTTCACATTGTAATATTTTATTCAATTCATGAGTACACACTAATATTATAATAATTTTGGATATAATAATTAAAGCTGAGATATTTGATATAAATGAATATAAATTTCATATAGGGCTGAATGACAAATATTTTTTGTTTGTCATGTGTTTGTATAGTAAACTGCCGCTAGAAACTGGTCCAAACTTTTCGCAGCAAATGATATTCAATGTTAAATCATGGCGTGAAACTTATAACAAATAATGTTGATATGAGTAAGAGATATGGTTAGGTTAGGTTTTGTTACTTATTATTGCCACTTTTTCGAATTTCCGAATGCTTGTTATTTTTCCCCAACTTCATTGTTCATCCATCGTCTATACTGAGATATCTGCATTATTTGTAATAGTAACAAAGATTACAGAATAAAAATATAAGATGTTTCACTCGTTCGAATTTATCGCGTGAAGCACCGATGCCGCTGGTGACTGTCTGGTGACTTGGATGGCACAGTACGTCGCTACGTCCGTACTTGCATTTAATTCGGTATATTATTCTTTTTCAAAAATATAGTGGCACTCTTTCAAGAATTTCAAGATATTTGAAGATTGATTTTCATGCTTTAACATTATCAGGCCCAAAATGAAAATCTGCTTCTCCAATTAGCACTCGAGTCTGAAAGAAGGCGTGAAAAGGTATTGCCAATGTTTAAAAATCGGCAGTATTAAAGATTCCACTCTATTTTGATAATTAAACATTCAGTTGATAATGGAACAAAATTTGAAGAATTTTTCCGAGTTTATCCGACTACAACATAACCTTTATAATCAGTCGCTTTTCTGCTCCCAGAGAGGTCTGGCGACCGGCGACTGGGCGAATAGACTTAATTTGGGTAGCAGCTACTCAGTAGCGAGTAGGGAAAAACTCCTGTTCAAATACATAAATAGGTGTCTTGGCGATTAAGTCGTCGCTATTTTTTCGCGGCTACTAGCGACTGGCGAATGTGGAGATGTTTGTTTTTTCGCACGCCTATAATAGAAGGAAGTTTTTCAAATAAAGCAACTCCTTATCGAAATTGGATGGAACGCTCATCAAAGATTGAATTGTTTGCAAAGAAATAAATCTTCTTTGAAATTATCTCAATATACGTTTAAGGAAAATAGAAAATGTAAACAAAAAATGATCCTCTATTAAAAATGTTACTGTACAGCCATAGTAGATAAAATTCTTGCAAATAAACGATCCTCTCTTACAAAATCCATCGTACGCCCATGCAAATACAAGTTTTTCACAAATAAATCGCACGCTCATGAAAGAAGGAAATTTTTTAAATAAATAAGCCCCCTATAAAAATTGGATGGAACGCTCATGGAAGAATCAATTTCTCGCAAATAAATTTAGCCCCTTTAGAGAAGTGTGCAGTGACAAGGTTTTCAAATGTTTGTTACCCAATTTTAATAGCCTGGTTGAGAGTTTATTGTCCACCTTGTTCGAAGAACTGTTTGTACCTTCTGCCAACCTCCATTTAAATTCGTGATATAGCTAGTTCCGGACTTCCTTTCCCTCAAATGCAATTCTTTGTAATTCAACAAAACCGTTCCGGACCTACAAAGAACATTCTTCGGGTAATTGGTGCGCCAATGTAATACCTGCAATCATTTCATAACCTGGAACCCTTACTAGAAACACTTTATTGTCTCCTGTCAGTCCATCAAGGGATGTTTCACAGTTCTCTACCTGTCTATTCAAAATAGCCCAGTGTATTTGGCCTAGTACAAATTCAGTCCCACCGAGAGGGCTCAATTTTTGAACCATCGTCTTTATAAAACACCACATCCCTAGAGCTAAAATGGCCCTCGAACCACATGAATTCCATATAGTGGGTAGATATAGTCTGTACAGAAAGTACGAGGAGTAATAAATCATTCATTTAGGTAGATTTCATAGACGTACCAAAATATATTTTAAGAGGGTATACCGTAAGGTACATTTTGTATTGAACGAATGAGTTGTAGCTATGCTAAAGAATATACGATTTAGGTCAGAGGTAACGGGATGTACTAATTTTAATAAAAAAAAGTGATAGAGGTACATACATTTTAGTAAGTTTAATAAAGAAAGGCAACACAGTTTATTCATAATA